>VXAU01001186.1:375968-405149 GCA_013399695.1 Formicarius rufipectus
TTACGCTGAGGGTGGTGACTGGTTGCTGCCGAGTTGTGTCCTGAGGGGTATTAATAGTAAGTATTATTATAAAATATTAATAGAGTAATTATGGTATAGTTATTATTATTATAAGTTGATCATAATTGTTATACAATACATTCATATAGTCTATCTATTTACATTATATATTTTATATAGTATTATCAGGGAGTTTTTATTGTCTATTGCTTTATTGTTATTGAGGTGGCATTAAAGTTGGTGGGTCTCTTTAAGTAAAGTAGCGCTTCTCAAGTCCTGAATGAACAAAAAGATGCCCTTTAAGAATTGCCCCAATTTAGAACTGGGTTGTAAATCATTTTCTTCTTAAAGAGTTATAAAATATAAAAATAATTAAGTTCTGTCTTCATTTAGTGTAGCAGTAGAGTATCTTTGGTGGTTACTTGAATCCTTGTCACTGTAATGCTTGTCGCTGTAACCTTTACGTGGTTATTTTGTTTAAAGATTAAAGGTCTTCACCGATGCCTTGTCTGCAAGACATGCACGAGATGCCTCGTCCTTCACAGGCGTGCTTAATACCTGTACAGGTATTAAATTATACACTGTAACTAACATGTTTAATATCTGTACAGATATTAAGTTGTGTTATGCAGCGAGAGTGAATATGGTTGATGTCTGTACAGGGTTTCGCTTTTACAGGGATAGTTTAGAACAGGGGGATAACTGGTAACACAGAGGAGGTGGTTGTTACCCACAGATATTCCCAGACGTTTTTCCTTTCCTTTAGCCAGCTGGAGAACTTGCAGCCCGAGATTAAAGGGCTCGCCGAGCGCCTCCGCTATGAAGTCTCCGTGCGTGGAAAGCAGCTGGGCTGGTCTGAGAAGGTGGCCAGGTACGAGGGGCACTGCAGGCACATCCTCAATCCATCCCACGGTGAGGGGGTGGCAAGAGGCAGCACCCCCCAAACACCAGTTTGTCCAGGGTTTTTTTGCCCTTTCCCAAAGCTTAGATTTTCTTTGCCCCCCTCTGATTTCTCTGTGGTACCCCCTCTCCGACTTTGCCTCTCTGAACTGTCGTTTCTCTCCGCGACAGGCTGCACTTCCAGAAGAACCTGCGGAGGGTCGTGTCGGAGCTGTACGTTCGGGACAACTGCCACCCCTTCCAGGCCACGCTGCTCGTGTGGGTGCAGGTCCCTGTCTGGGTCTGTGTGTCCCTCGCCCTGCGCAACTGCAGCGTCGGGGCCGCCGGATCCCAAGGTGATTCCCGGGGACTCCTCCCTTCCTTGATCGTCCTTTTCCACACCCTCTCTGCCTTCACAGCCACTGGAGAACACAGTCCCTCGAACGGGACGTGTAAGCTGATGTAAAAAGTCTGTTACTAAGCTTTTTATATAGCTTGAACTTAGTTTTAAACTTAATATAGTCTGATAATCCTATTTAGCAGGTAACATTACCCGTGCCACAGCACACTCACTATCAATCTGTGTTATCTTCTGTGTGAAATACTACAGGCAAGGGGGATGTGTGATGGTTTTTAAACAGAAAAATTTTATACTGTTTTTTAAGAGGTGACATTTTAGTTTGTTCTTCTAAACGAAAATGTAACTAGTTGTGCAGTTATTAATAAAAGCAGAATTCTTTCAAAAACATGAAATAAACACTCTAGGTTACTGTGTTCTTATTTTCCTCACTGACTTCTAAAATGGTGGAGATCAAAGTAGTTTTTATTGCAGGTTTGCTTGTCAGTGGCTGTCATGAGTGAAGCGGAGTCTCAGCTGGCACCTGCCACCTTTTTCAGTCACACTGGCAGCAGATTTGAAAATCAGTTAAACCAAAGATTTCTGCTTTAATAGCATTTATGATGCAGATAAAATGTACCTAGAAACTTGTGTGGTTGGATTGCAATGCATGGGGTAGTTCTGGCTCATGTGAGGCAGCAAATCATAGTGAATTCTGTCTTTTCCTTGAATTATTCCTGTAGTTCAAGAGCAGTTTTCATCAGGAGGAGCACTGTGGTTTACAGACCTCACAGCACCCGATTCCACGTGGATTTTGCCGGTTTCCCTGGGGCTGGTGAATCTGCTGATAGTGGAGGTACGTTGGGGGAATAAACAGGGTGATTGCAAAGGGAGAACTCTTTTCATGGAATGTTTAGGCAATAGGACCTAGTTATAAAACACGAAGGTGGTTCCAGGTTATCACTTCTTTAAATGCACTGGGCAGAACTGAAGGATAACCTGTTTGTTCTGTGCATTTGGAAGTGTTGGTATCTTTCAGGGATGACAGCCTGGGATGTGACACGTCTCAGATTTACCTGAGCCTCAGTAAAATTTAGTCTTTGAAGTTTCTCTTAGGATGACGTTCTACTGAGCTTTCTGGGTGGTTAACCCTCAGCTTGGTCGTTTCAAAACCTGTTCATAACTGTGAGTTTCTCCTCTTTCAGATCTTCGCTTCCCAGAAAATGCAAGTTTCCAGGTTCCAGAAGCTTGTGACGAATCTGTTCCGCGCGGTGTCCGTGCTGATGATCCCGGTTGCTGCCACGGTGCCCTCCGTAAGTACTGAGGTGCCTTCTGTGGCTCTGGTGTGTTCTGGTGCCTCAGGGGCAGCCCGAATGCCTCACGGGCTTCACAAATCAGCTGCTGATTGCCCGAAAACACACCAGTTGTTTTGGGGACGACTGTGTTCAAATCCTTCATGCGTTTGGAACGATTTTGTCTGAGAGGGGAAAAGCTGCAAACTTGGAAGGACTTTCAGAGCAAGTTAAGGTCCTTTGTGTGGTCTCAGAACTGAGAGGAAAACTATGGCAAGACATACAGGCAAAGGTTTGTTAAGTGGACAAGAAAACCAGCCTAGTTTTAAATTAGGAAATTTTCCAGTTTCCTTCCAACACTCCCAATTTTTACCTGGTGTTCTACTGCAGAGTGGTCTTAGCAAAAACAAAGTGTCTGGTTGTTTTCTTATCAGTTTATAGTCTGAAATACAGCAGTTGCAACAAGTTTAGCTTGCATTCATGTATGGACCACCAAGCCTCAGTGTAGATGCCAGTTTTCCCCGGGAGAGTTCAGAGGCAGGCAGTGACATTTGACACGGAAGCCCATTGTTGGTATTGAGAGGAGGAGGAGGAGTGTGTTGGGTGAGTGATTTCTGTCCGTGATGGGACTGCCCTGTGGCTGTGGTGGGGGAGCTGAGCTGTATTTGTCTCCCTGCAGTCCATGGCCCTGTACTGGCTGTCCTCCAGCCTCGTGGGGCTGTGCCACAACCTCCTGCTGCGCTCTCCCTCCTTCCGAAGGCTCTGCTGCATCCCCAGGACCAAATCCGACTCGGCCACTCCGTACAGGGACATGGTGGCTGCCCTGGCTGCCAGGTACAGCCCGAGCAAGGGGCAGCAGCACTGACCTGCCTCAGCAACCCAGCACTGCTGCCTTGGGGAGAGGGACTTACCTGCTGTATATTTATTTGCCAAATAAAGCACTGAAGGCTGTAACGAGGGATTGGTGTGCTCAGATGTGTCTTTCTCGCAAGCGTTGATCCAGGGGTGGTTGTTTTGCAGTTACAGTAGTCCAATAATCCAGGTTTGTCTCCTGAATTGTTGTAAGGAGCTCTGCAGGTAAGTGCTAAATAAAACTGTGATTCATATAATAAACCTGCCTCTTTTTTACTCTAAGTCCTAAAGAGGTTGCCTTTTGGTTGTTTGTTTTGTTTGTTTGTTTGTTTGTTTTGTTAAGGTGGTCATGAATTACTTATTTTAAGACTTTAAATATTCCAAGTTAATACTTTGATCTAAAGGAACAAGAAGTTGGAAGCAGAATTTTTAATGCAGCATTTGTTGAAATTGTGATGATAGCTTAGTGCAACTACAGATAGGGCTGAGATACAGTTTCTGACTAAAAAGAGCGGTTTTGGAGAAAAAGTGCAGGTGTCGTGGTACTAATAACACTGCCATTTACCTGTGGGCATGTTTTCACTGCCTGGTTATGAATCTCAACATCAGCTTTAGAGTTACCTCTGGATATTCTTACGCCCAACAAACCCAGATGTGAAACTGCAAGTCAAAGAAAGCAACAAAAAGATGTCATCTAATGCTGTCTAACAATTCAAAACCCACAGGTAAGGAGGTCAGAGCTGATGTGATGAAGCCCCTTCCAGGTCTTCATCACAGGTAGGAAATAGTTTCTGGATTTTTAAGGGTGTTAAATGTCACATGGTCATTTTTGCTTCGGCTGAAGGTGCTGGAAAAAGGTGACTGCAGAGGTGGAGAGAGCTTTTGTCTGGGAGTGGGTCAGCAGAGGGAGCCGGTGCTCCGTGTGGCTCAGGCAAATCCCAGCCCCTTCCTCGGGGCTCTCGGGGACGCTGAAACCAGATACATCCCTTTTATAGTGAGAAAACAACATGAGATTTCTCGGGAAGCACAAAGAGGGTCGCTGAAAAACACCTCAACAGCTCTGTCAGGACAGTTGGGTGCAGGAGATTGGCTTTGGTAGACTGGCAGTGCTCCACTTATTTGTTTTGCACCCTTATAAAATCACCCCTGAGATCTGCCACTTAAAAAGGACTAAAGTTCCTCCAGAAGGTGTGTTTGGAGGTGGATTTTCAGCATTATTTGAGGTGAACCCTGAGCCTGGAAGAGTTTCTGGAATAGTGCAGGTAGTTAGGAGGGAGCATGACCTCAGGGAACTGAAATGAGTGAAGTACAAGTTCCCTGAATGGGTTCTGTTCTGGCAGAACTTGAGTTACCCTGGCTGGGTTCTCTTTCTGTGCATATAGCTGGTAGAGCACACACTGCACACTAATTAATTTAGGATTAATGATCAAAGAAAAGTGTAAGGATCTGTGTCGGGTCAAAGGAGCTTGCTGGCTGTGGAAGGGCTGAGAAGGGTTTCTGGAGGAGGAATCAGAAAAAGCCTGCTGCTGTGTTCTCTCAGAAACACAACTCCTGAAAAGCCTCTGCACTATTGCCTGTGAGTGGTGCCATATTATTTAAGTAATGTGATCTATAGCTCTGCTTGGCTTAACTGTGTCACCACCTCTCCTGTTCTGGCTTTGCTAAAAGCAAAGAAAGGGCAAGTCAATGATGCAGACCCAGCAGCAATAAAAGAACTGAGGTTTTTGAAAGGGGGTCCCTTCCCAGCTCCCCTGTGCCTGTTAGCCTGCAGCCCCACAGGAAAGGGGCAGGTCCCTGTCCCTGCGAGGAGTGAGGTGTCAGGATGAGCCAGCTGGGCTCAGGGCAGTGCTGCTGTGTGCCACAGCGCCGAGCACCCTGCCCGGCCACCCGGCTGCTCGTCGGCGCTGTTTGAGTGGGGAATCCAAAGCCGGGTGACCGGGGTGGATTCCTTGAAGTGCGAGAATTCTTTTCGAGGGCAAAGTGTGATTTCTGGCACGGTTCCCTGGTTTCTGGGGAGGGAGAAGGGCTGCGGTGGTGTCGGATGTGCTGCTGTACACAGGGGTGTGCTCCAGCTCCCCTCAGCTGTGGACGGGGGCAAGCCAGGCATGGGATTAAAACATTTTTCTCCCTCTCTCTCTTTCATCCTGACGCTGTTTCACGACTTAATCAGCCCGCCCCTCGCAGTGTACACTGCTCTTCCACCTCGCCGCCGTGCCCCTTCGAAGTAGCCCGGTGCTCATCGCTGCTGAGCTTGGCAATAAAGGAAACCTCTTGCTCCCCCTTTGTGGCTGAGGACGGCGAAGGGAAGCAGAAGGTGTCAGGACAATCCCTGCTTGTCTTTGCAAAGCCCTCCGTGTGCGCAGACATGTGGCCGGCTGGCAGCAGGGCTCCTCTTTATTGATGTTATTGCGCTACCTGGGTTTAATTGATCTGATTTCCAACAGTAAAGGCAATACCTGGCTCCTTTGAAGCTCAGTGTGGCACTGAGCAACAGCAGCTGCTGCTCCCCTCGGTGAGGGCTTTTGCTCTGGCTTTCAAGTCTGAGGGATCACCAAACAAATTCGAAAGAAGGGCTTGGTGCTTTTCATCACCGGCACCGTGATGGTTTGGGTCAATTTTTGGTGCACATGACCATCCTCTGGGCTGTGGGTTTGGGTAAGAAGCCTGTGTAAATTAGCTTCATGGTTAAGGTGAGTGCAAACCTCCACAAGTTCCTTTATTTAAGGAGGTGAGCTTTGTGGACTCATTTGCCAAACTGCCAGTTCATAATTTGATTGCCTTAGTTAATTCACTCTGCAATTAGAGTAATGGTAAATAACATTTTTTTAACCTGCTTTACTTAATGCAATCCCCTAACTCTATTTCACAGAAGAAAGGAAGAGACTGCAGCTGCCTTATTCGTGGGTATTTGGCTTCTGGATGGAATCTTCCAGCCCCCAAACCTCCTGGTGCTCCAATCCCTGTGCAAATATGGAGCATTGTGCTGCTCTGAGGCTCAATAATACCTGGTCTTTTGGGGCTTGGAGAAAGGTAGGGAAAGAAAACAGTGTGCAGTTGTCTGGGAGGGAACAGAGTACCCACCCATGGTAAATGATGGGTCCTTGGAAGTGCAGGAGGACAAGAAGGTCTTTGGACTGTAGCTGACATGTGCCTTTGCAGCCAAGTCAGGCAAGCCAAGAAATTGCTTTTCCACTCCTGTGTTTCAAGGTGACCCAAGGTGGGCCAGAAACCTTCAGGCAGAGACAAGGTCAATTTTGCAATACGTGGACTTGAGCAGGGGAGATGACCTGCCTGGCTTTAGTCCTCCTTCCTGTCTGAGGGATTCCCACTTGTCCCTGTGTGCCTGTCCGACTTGGTGGACATGTCTTAGTGAACATGTCTTAGTTTTTCTGACAGGATCATGTTTTAAATACGGATTTCCTGGAAGTTTTGAATGGCTGGACTGGATTTCAGAGGTCTAGTGGAGGTACCAGGGCACTTAAATGTGCAATGATTTTCTTTCAGCACCTTTGTTTGAAGAGAAAACCGACCCCTGTCCTGCTGGGGTTGCTGACAGGGGCTTTTCAAACATACCTTAATGGGAGCTGCTGCAGGCAGAGAACACGCTCTTCTGGATGAATTCCCGACCTTCAGCCCTCTCTGTCTAGAAAATAAAGAATAAAATCTCTTACTGGGGGGAATCAGTTGCTTAGAAATGTATCTAATAAAATACAAATAGTGGCAGTACTAGGCCTGTTCTGTCTGCTTTGAGGAAGAGCTAGAAATTGGAATTCGGCAAAGAGGAACTTTTTAGAGGTTCCATATCAGTGTAGCCTAAACCTTGTGGGTACAACTAAAGGCATTTTAGTTTGGGTTTAGTTTAAAACTCAGGATCTTTGTGCATTTTGGTAAAGCCCAGCTGGGCACGTAATGAAACAAGATACTTCTCTTGAAGGCTCTGTAAAGCAGGGGTACTCAGTACTCACTCAGCTGTTTGGAAATATTTCTGTTCCTTATTTTTAGGCATTTCTTTAATGCATTGCCAGAACTGCAGTTGAGCCTTAGGTCCTTATCAACTTCTGTAAGTGGAGAAGGTGCAGCTCTCTCAGAAGGAAAATGGGGAGAGAGGGACTGCAAGTGGGTCCACTGCTTCCCAAGTGGGGGCATTTGCCCAGAATCCCTGATTTTCCTCGGTCACTGCTGTGCATTTCATGGTTTTTATTTCATTACTGCCTGGCTAAGGGCTTGCTCCAGAGTGCAACCAGTAATTCTCTTGTATTTTACAACATAAACAAGCTCAGATTAATTTGCTAATAAAAGCTTTGCTAGGCTTGCATTTTTCCCCTTTAAATGCTGTTGCTGGAAGGCTGAGAGATAAGCTTTGTTTGGAGATCTTTAGAGTAATGGTTTCTGCAATAAGCCCCCAGAGACTGACTATGCACACGACTGCAATTTTTTTTTAAAATACATACAGTGACCTTTTCCCCTTCTGATGGAGGTCTTTGAGAGTGAACTAATTCTCAAGCTCAGGAGAAAACCTTGTTGCTCTTTGGATGAGCATCATTTGGACCTGTTATGGGCCAAAGTTTCTCCAAATTTTGGCTGGATGTGTTGATTTTTATGCTTCACTTGACTGAATTCATCTAACTCCATCCTTCCAGAGAGTCTCTGAAATCTTGAACCTGTGGCTGCCAGCAGGAATTCTGTGACCAGTTTCAGTGGGATAAAGATTTTGTTTCTGTTCCCTCCTTTCTTTCCAGTTTCTCCCTCCAAAGAGTAGGATGGTATTGTTTCTCTTTTATCCCTTTGATTATGCCACGATCTGGAAGCTACAGGGAAAACAAACATATCTCCTGCTCTCTCTGTACAATGACTGCCAAAAACACTGAAATGACTTAACAACAAACACTTGTTTTTCTCCCTAACAGAAGGCTTATGGATAAGCACTCCAGCATGCTTGGTAGAATCCTTTCTTCCTGTCTCCATCCAAATATTTCTGGTTTATGGAAGGAAGCTGTGCGAGTAAACTGCTCTGCATCACTGCTCTCTCAAAGTTTGGAGCATCCTTCGAGCTGCAGAACAAAAGCTCTGAGAGGTCAGCTGTGTGAGCTGTGTCTGAAGTGCATCACTGAATAAATCCCCCCAGCTCATTTTAGGAAGACTTTTTACTTTATTTTGGGGACAAACTTAATTGCTATTCCCAGCTTGCAGCCTGTGTTACCTTTTCTTACCGACATTTGACGTTGGGATGCTGAATGTATTTGTAAACCTGAGGGTATGCCACCCCAAAGCCATGCCAAAGGCCTGATTCTGATGCCATAAAAGCTTTGTGTAGGGGAGTATAAGCACAGCTAATCAAGGGATTTTGAAATGCAGGTTTTTATTTGTGGGTTTGGTGCCTCTTCACACCACGAGCACAGCCACAAGGCCGCCTTTTCTGCTGCATGTCACAGGAGTTCCCTGCACCCTGGCAACAGGACCTGACTCCTAAGAGCTGTTTTCCTGAGTGCACAAGACAGTTTTGCTCTAAGGAATCTACTCAGGGAACTTCATTAATGTTATATGTGACAGGAATTCACCTCCTGAGATGTGTAACCATCAGCCTGGGTCGGTGCATCTGGATGACTGCAACATTCTCTTACCATATCCACATACAGGTTGGCTTTTATTGAATTTTATTTTTTAATTTCATAGGTCATATGTTGATATATATTTTACTCCTGACCTGAAGAGGAAATGCAACCTAAGGGTGCACATCCATTTGCCAAAAACTGCTGAAAAGGCCCTTGGTTTGCAGAGTGGAGCATTGGACCAGCACAGCTGAGGGGGCAGTTCCCTGCTCCATCCCTGCGTGAGGGGCACAGTGCAGTGTCAGCTGGCACAGACTGCCCTTCCTAGCAGCTCTGCCTCAGGGCAGGTGACAGGGCTGTTCTGGGCTTTGGGGGCAGGAGGGAACGAAGCTGGAATGAGCTTCCAGTCGTAGGATGCTTCCGCCAGTGCTCCCTGCCCTCCTTGAGGAGCAGTGTGGACTCGAGGCGTTCCACACCTGCCTCCAAGTGCTCCCATCAGCTTTAGCTGCATCCTCCAGCAGGATCAGGGTGGTGCGTTCCAGTTTTACTACCTAGGTGCTGGCAGCTGCTCCCCACGAGTTTATGGAGCTCGTTTAGCCCCAAACAGGAAACACTAACTTGCCATTTGGAGTTTCCTTTGTGCTGCTCCGAGAAAAACCCGATGCACTCGGCTTAATGTTTCATTTGCTGTGGGAATTTGCTTTGGCTAATGCAGTTTTTAAGACCTGTTGGTTCACTCAGAGGTCGAGGAACACTTATGTAAGAGAGTCCTCAATAACATTCCTTTAACTTGGCAAGTTGAAAAAGCACAGCACCAATTTTTTTTCTGCTCCTTGGAGTATTCAAGGTTTTGCATGGATCCTTTTTGACTTCCAACCAAAGAGGGAAATGGCTTTCAAAATCTGGATACAGAGCCATGTAAAGGCAGAGATGGGAATTATGGATCAGTGCAAACTGACCTCCCCATCTTCCTGTTAACCAGGGTTCACCCAAACCCCACCACGCTGAGTTTTCAGGCAGACAAAGGTAACATTGGGCTCAGCTTCCGTACTCCAGCTTTCTGCTGTTGGATTTTTCAGGCATCCAAACATTCAGAAGATGCCACTTATGAGGGAAGACCCCTTATTTTATGTGTAGGTGCCTCTCTTCTCTGAAAAATCCACAGTATTTTGGTGTTTTCTGTGTTCCCCTTACCCTCGCTAGGTGAAGAAATGCTCTGAAGCATTTGCCTTCTCTCAAGGCCATAAAACCCCCCACCTTTTGGTAACTTCCAGATGAAAAGCATCAGGTTAGGAAAACCTTGGTCCTGATTTCTTTCCCTGGAAAGACAGCCAGCCTGCTGCCGGCTGAGAGGCAGTGCCTCCGGAGAGGCAGGGATGTGCGTTTGATGCAGGCAGAAAACAGCCAGTCCTGTCCCTCGTCCCAGGAGAAGGAACTGCTGGAACAGCTGCTGTTAGCCCGGCTATTTGTTCGTTCACTCCACAATCCCAAGGGGAAGCTGCTGCAGGGAAAGGTCGATCGCAGCGTCAGAACTCTTCGGGCATTCGTGTGGGTTTTCCCCTTCTGAAATGCAGCTTCCCGCAGTGGGGAATGGCCACGCTTCGTTCTGCAGGGCCATTGGAAAGGGGAGCTGTGCCCTCGGGTGGGTCGGCTTCTCCACGGAGCTGACTGAGAATTAAGCGGAGGGGGTGTGAGGGACAAACGACGCAATTCCCGGGAGATCCCACAAGGATCACTTTGCAAATGGGACATTTAGGTGGAATTTAGGCACTGGGCAAATTTGAAAGCAACATCCAGGCAAAGTAAGGGCACTTCCCAAACCGTGACTTACCCGGACGCAACACGGCATTGACTGGAATTTTTTGGTCTGGCTTCCAGTGTATTTTGAGAAGAAATTAGAAGAGGAAAGAAAGAAAAAGGTCAGATAAAGGTATATATTCACCCCCTCTTTGGGATCCAGCGTGGGTTCGGCTGCTGTTAAATCCAGTTTATCTGTTGAGTGCATCATTTTGGGGCGGCTCAGGGGTCAGTCCCGGCCATTTTAGATCTCTCCTCAGCCCGAGGGTCAGTCCCGGCCATTTTGGGGCAGTCCAGGGGTCAATCCGGGCCATTTTGGGTCCCTCAGCAGCCCAAGGGTCAGTCCCGGCCATTTTGGGGCAGCCCGAGGGTCAATCCTGGTGATTTTGGGTCCCTCAGCAGCCCAGGGGTCAGTCCTGGTGATTTTGGGTCCCTCAGCACCCCAAGGGTCAGTCCTGGTGATTTTGGGTCCCTCAGCACCCCAAGGGTCAGTCCCGGTGATTTTGGGTCCCTCAGCAGCCCCGGGGTCAGTCCTGGTGATTTTGGGTCCCTCAGCAGCCCCGGGGTCAGTCCGGGCCATTTTGGGTATAATATTCACGGAAGAAAAGATCCACCTGAAGTTCCCACTTCATAGTGAAGTGGAATTTTCCGGAACTCCTCCAGTGACCCAGATTATAAACCCAGGACTCGTAAACAGCCCTGCCGAGGTGAGAGGACAACAGACCCGTTCCACGAAGTGCTGTCTGGTTGGAAAAGCAGCAGCCCCGTGATGTCTCATCTTTCTCTGGGGGTATTTTGGAGCATCCAAGATCAACTCCGTGCCCGGGTGGCACTAGAGGAGTCAGCAGGTATTCTGGCAGCGTGCAGGATGGGAACGCACCCTGTTTGTTCAGGGGGGAAAGGGTGGGCTGGGGAGATGCAGAAGCGAGGGATGGGGTGGGAACGCTGCCACATCCAGGCTCTTCTCTGCTGCCTCTCCCCTGGCTGGGAACCGTGCACTAAAAACGCACCGCCTCTTACAGTCCGGGGAGTCAATCGGGTTTAAATCGCGTGGTTGGCATTGTATTGTATTGTGTTGGAAGGGTGTAAACATTTTGCTGTTTGTCGGGAAGGTGTTTGCCGTACCGACTAACGCAGGAGCGGTTTCCAAGCCTTTCCCAGCAATTTTCTAACCCCTGTTAGAGCATTTGGTAAATGCATTCCGCAGCACCGCTTAGCTCAGCCAGACAAGATATTTACATCCCCAGCTCCAAGGTTTTACCTCTTTGCAGAAAGGACACAGCAGTTAAATCTTGTTCTGAGGAGGCAAAACCATCCCAAGCCAGGGTTTTACCTCTTTGGCTGGCTGATGGGCCTTCAGTAACAATTATTTAAAGCGCCAATTCTTCACTGTCAAGGGCTGTAATTCACAGGTCTTTGTAAATAAATGAGTATCTTGGGGACAAAGCTATGGCAGCTAATGGGGAAAAAGAAACTTGGAAAGGGCCTTTTAGTCAGTATATTTCTCTGAGTGCAGTTCAGCAGGACAAAGAATCTGCCTGAGGGTTAGACTTAAAGAGGAGGAAAAAAGGAGGGGGGATAATAAAAGCTGGAAATGAAGAACAGTTTGATACACTCTGAAAGGGGAGTGAGTAGATAAAAAGTACTCCGTATTTCTTTATATATATATATATATATGATCTTGTCAAGCTTGAACTATTTACGTGGCCTAATTATAACTCAATTGTAAGTCTTAAAATTATTCAGAATGCCATTCAAGATTTAAAATGATCACCACAAATTCAGAACGTATTCCAGGCTTTAATTAAGCTTCTGTTAGAAGTAGTTTAGCAATTTTTGTCTGGTAGGCGTAAGGCTGTGGTCGAGTGAAGATTTCGGGAAGGTGTTTTCTTTATATGTATATAAAGCAGTAACTTTCTGTAGAAAATCATCTAATTCTTAAGGTCATAAGATGGTCCACAGAGATGATTTAGTACCTGTGAACGACAAGTGAATGCCAGATGTCAGTGAAGAGTCAGGAATTTCCCCTTGCTGCGCAAGGAAAGTTATGATGTAGCAGAGACAGAAGGTTTGGCTTCAAAACCGCCGGTGTCATCAAGTGCAGTTTTTTTATACTAGATCTGCCTGAACTGGGGATCTGGAATAACCCGGGAAGTGGACGAGAGGCAGAATTCTTCTTTCCACCCTGGGGAGCTGCCTTGATTGCTGGAGCTGGCTCTCCAGGCTCTCGCCAATGATAGCACATGATTTTTAATGGCCACACCTCTTCAGGATTTGTTATTTTATGTCTCATCCAATAAAGGGTAGAAGAAGCATTGTTCTGTTTCTGAAAAATACAACGTGCATGGTAAGTGCTTCCAAAACTAACAAGTCTTTAGAAAAATAACCGTGTTCTGGGGAATAGCAGGCTCAAGTTATTTATTAGTCTAATGTTTGCATAACAGGACTGTTATTAACTTCATTAGTATTTATTGTGCCGGCCCAATTATAAACCATACACCATCTTCTCCTGGTTTTTGGCAAGCTTCGAGGAAGGGTGAGCAGGAGGGCTCACCATGGAATCAGGGAATGGGGTGGGGTGGAAGGGGCCTTGAAGCCCATCTCGTTGCACCCCCTGCCTGGGCAGGGACACCTTCCCCTGGGCCAGGTTGCTCATCCAGCCTGGCCTTGAGCACATCCAGGGGAAGTGTTTCTGCAGTTTGTGTTATTGCATAACTGGGAGTTTGGGTTTAGCTGCCTTGGATTTACAGGTTCACTGTATTAACTTGCTCCACAGAGTTGTCTGGGGCAGTTTCCAGCGTTTGCTATGGAATTGTGCTGGCATTCCTAATCCTTGAGAGAGCTTGGGTTCAGACTGGCACTCAGGGTGTCACTGAAAGCACTCGTGATTTTTAAGGGTTATTTGTGTGTGTGTGTGTGTGTGTGTGTGTGAAAGAGTTTCTGCTTTGGAGCATGGGTAGAGAGGCTCCTTGGTGTCCTCACAAGAGAAGCCTCCAAAAGCAGCCAACTGGCTGATTTAGAGCCTGCAGAATTCTTGCTGTCTCCAGACTCCAGCCAGCACCAGGAAACCACAAGAATCAAACAGACAATAGGGTTTGTTTGGTAAAAGACTGTTTTTTCCTAACCCTGCGAGGTGTCATTTGTTGTACATTAGGGATTAATGGGGAGGAAGGAGAATCCCACTGCTTTGTGCCCAGTCCCGAGGGAATGACTGAGCATGTCTTTGGTCCTGTGAAGAACTTCTGAACTGCTTCAGGGAAGGCACACGCAGCTCAGGGACTGGTCAGGACAGCTCCCAGAAGTGCTGAGGGAGCTCAGTGCAGGTCAGGGATGAGGTGACTTCATCATCCCTTTGGCTTCTGACATGAGTGTTGCTCATCCCGTGCTCCCCCAGCACAGTGGGTGACAGCAGAGGTGATCCCTTTGCCAGGACTGGATCTGTCACACAGCCCTTCTGCAGGCTGTGCAGAACACAGAGCAGCTTGGAACTTCCCAAAACTTCCAGGATGTCCTGGTAAAGCTTGGCATTACAGGGCTTGAATATTTCCCAAATGCTTTTCTGAAAACGTTTTTTAAAGTAAAACAGAAGGAAGGAGATACTTCTTCTGTCTTAAGGAAAGGAATAGTTTTCCTAGAAGCAAATGTACCTCGAAAACTCTTGTCCCATTTTATACAGGATTGAAGGGAAATATTATTAGGGCAAAGTCCAACCGGTATCTTAATGAACTATAGTTTTAGTACCATTCAAAGCCTGTATCATAGGAACTTCTCATTGCAATTGAACAGCCAGGGAGGATTTAAGCAGCTGAAAGCTGCAAGTTTTAGTGTTTGGCTTCAGTTTTGTCTTTTTGAAACACCAATTGCCCCGCTCAGTTGTCTATAATGAGCATGAAGGAAATGGGTGACAATTAGCAATAACTTCCGTGAGGTGGTTCTGGAAAGAAACCGTGCTGGAACCTTTCCCTTCTTCAAAAGGTGGAATTGAAATCTGCAACACGTCTATATGCTGAGAAACAAAGGCTGCAGTTGATTTCTGCGGTGTTGAGTGCAGGTGAGCAATTGTGGGCCTGTCGGGTTTTCATTTCTACCTGTGTGCCTTTCCTCTTGCAGTCTCTGTGTAGATAATTAACCTGATAATAGTTCCTGTGCCGTATCAGGCATTTAGCAGAGTCTTGCAGCTGTTAAATCATGCAAAGTCTGCAGTTCTTACACACTAAAATACTTAAAAAGAATGGTAAAACACTGCAAACTAACCTTGCAGAGCTGTAGAGGAAAAGTCATTGGCAAGACATGCTCTCTGCCTATAAAAACCTTGAAAATTTAAAGGTACCAATAAAATCTTTAGAAAATGAAAGGAAAGAAAGAAAAGGTTGACCCAGAAGTCTGGTGTGGGACCAGCAGCTCTTGGCTGTGTACAAATTCTTTCAAAGAAACATTTGGAAAAGTTCTTTGCAGCATTTTTATTGTGTTTTTCTTCATGAGTTTCATTGCCAAAATAATTTATTGTGGGCTGAATACTCGCTGTCTCTTATTCTCTCTAAGTTCTTTGACATGAGCATCTCATCTCAAAGAGAATGTGACTCTTCTCTGCTAGACAATTGAGGCTGTCTCCTTGGAGCAGAATGGCAGCAGTGTAATCCAGAAGGATTTGGGAAGGCCTGGGACCAAGGCTGTGCATCCTTGGGGCTCAGCAATCTGATTATGGCTTTGCCATGGTAATTGGGGGCGGCTGTTCCCTGGATTGCAGGGGTGATTAGTGAGGGTGGCAGGAGAGATCCTGACTTTGAGACATCCCGGGAGCCACAGATTGTAGTAAAACCACTGAAATGTCAGTGCTCCAAGTGGTTAGTGAATCCTATGGCACCAAACCCAGGAATAACTGGGAATTTCCGTTGGGCAACGGTGCTTCTTTTTTAGGGTAGGATCTTTTCAGAGTAGGAGCCCTGACATTAGTAGAACAGATAATTGTCCATCTGGCCTAATATCCCCCTTCTGGATGCTTTAAAGCAAGGTGTTAATCTGTCTGTCTTCAATATCCTGTTAATTATCCAACACCATAGCCGTGGTGGGCTTGCAGCAGAGGGCATTTCTTCCTGACCCCAGCTGGTGAGCAGCTTATCCCTTGATGATACGGATTGATAGCCCCAATAATTCTTACATAAGCCAGCAGCATTTGATATTTATTGCCTCTCATAATGGAAATTGCATTTATGTTTTGCAGGCATCAACCAGACGAGGTGGAATCTTAAATATTCCAGCAGCTCTTGGAAATCCTCAGTCTCCTTTGTCTCGGTGGCCTCGTTCACCCTCCTGTGCTTTGGGTAAGCCACAGCTGCACTGATCCTCTCATGCAATGGGGAGAGCCACATCCCTGCATCCATAACGAATAAAGTCCTGTTATGTTCAATGAGATTGACCCCAATCCTCCCCCACGCCACAGGCAGTGTTCCATGTGTACAAATTTCAGTCACCAATATTCCTCCTGTGCCCGAAAAGTCCCTGGTTGTGTGGGTAAGATGACAGTCACCCGGAGCACGAGCACTCCTGGTACTGCTGGCTCAGCTGGAGCACACACAAAACTTGTGGTGGGTCTGTGCTGGTCCGCAGAGATTCCAGGTGTTCCTGCATTGGTCTGGAAGAGTCACTGGTAGTTGGGATTAAATATTTTGGATTTCAAAGCTGAGATTTCTTTTCAGAAGCCAGTGCTTGATCTCCCCTTCTAATTTACTAATGCTCTCACTTCCTCCTGGTTTTTGGATTCCTGCCAGTCTAGTCCGAGCAGCAGCTGTGACTGAATGTGTGTCTTCGTTAAGCTCATTTTGTAAATCATTTGTGCTGTCTCCCTGTTTGAATGCTGAAATGGCATCCTGATCACCAGTCGTCTGTCCCAGGTTAATAGGTGTCGTGTCTGGATAGGGAGTTTTCCAGTGCTGGGATGTGAATGGACAAAACAGAGCTTGGTTCTGTCTCATTTGTGCTGTCTCGGCTGAAGCGCCCGGGCAGTTCCCTCTGTGTATTCTGAACCAGAGTCACTGCCTTCCTTATCTCTCAGGGAATGCAGGGTCGGACAGGGCCCCGTGCCTCTAGAATCTAGCATTGCCCTGACTTTGTAAGAGAAAGACAGGATCAAAAGGTGGTTCTGTAGCATTGGCAGCACCCTCTTCAGTCTTGTCTTAGGGCACCGAGATCAGAAGAGAGAACTGCCTGTGACAACCCTATCGTGCATGTCACTGCCCTTCCCAGGCAGGTTCAGCCAGGAAGGAGATCAAAGGTGGAAGAGAGAAGCCTGGCTGTCCCCATGTGGCTGCAGTGTCTGTGAGCCTCAGGGGTAGCTATTCAGGGGGTTTTAATTGATGAAATGAGGATGTCCATATGGACACTTAGCATGCCTCACCTGCACCCAAGAGCTCCTTGGGATATCCTCATGGAGTTCCCTGTCCCTGTGCACAGTAATCCCTTCAGACTTGTGTCTATGAATCTTGTGTGTCTGATTTTGAATCAGATCTTTTTGCTTATAAATTGGGCCTGATTTCGGTTCCTGGGGATGTTGACAAACTCTTGTGACAGCCATTGTTTTGCTTTCACGTAGAAAACAGATACAGCTTCTCACACCTAGTTTTTATTTTCTATAGTTTGCTTTCACATATTGCAAACTCAGTGCCAGCCTGGGTTGGAACCTGATCCAACAGATATCAGGATTTCCATCCAACCCAGGTCCGTACTGTGTTCTCCTCTTTCCATGTTTCCTGGTGCGACCAGTGTTCCACAGGAACTGTAAGTCCATTGTGAACTTGGACCCTGGCTCTCACTCAAAATGGGGACCAGAACTGTTTGTCCCTAGTTTTTCAATCCTCTGCCTTCCCTTCTATCCTTCCAAACAAGGTCCACACGGGAGGCCTCTCATGTTGTGCGTCAGACCTGGAGATGGGATCAAATGTCAACTGTTTGCCTTTTCCAGCATGCGTTGCATTCACAGACCATGAAGAAGTCTCAGACCCAGGGCCACGGGACCCATTGCCAGGTTTGGACTTGATGGACCCATTTGCATTTTCACTGCTATTTTCAGAGTGAAAAACAATCCTCTTAGATGCCAAACCTGGCCCTCGCTCGGGTTGCTACTAGGATTGGCCAACATCCCATGACTCTCATGTTCTGACTCCATTCCAGCATTCCCCAGTGCCTCAGTTATTTCTTAGAAAAATGTGTTCCATTTGAAATGAGATGCTGGCCATGGTGGTGTGCGTTTGTGCAGCAGGGTTTGCCCAGGAGCTCCCAGCTGGTGTTGCTGCCTGTACCTCTGGGATGGCACCCTCTTGGGCACAGCAGGGATGAAGTGACTGGTGGTGCTTCCCCTGGTGCTGCCCACCCTTGGCAACCCCTTCTGTGCTGCAGCTGTTGGGGCTGGAACCCAGCAGGAAAGTGGGACTGCACAGGGCTTTGGGAGAGGAAGTAGGAATCTTGTGGAAAAGCAGATGGGACAGCCCCGGGGTGACCTCTCCCTCCCCTCTCTGTTTGATAAGTGCAAGATGTTCCTTGGCAATTAAATGTGATGAAACCCAGTGTTTATCTCACGCTGGGTCAGCCATCTCCCCCACTCTTCCATAGGGTGTATGGCTGGTTTAAACACTGTTTAAAAAACAAAAATCCCCAAGCTTCCTGAACCTCCACAACTCCAGTCAAGTCCACAAGACCAGTCAACTGCAGGTTCAAGGTTTGTTGGGAATGTGACCTTTAGAGTGTCAAGGAATAAGGCATCCTGTTAATAATAGGTACTGAGGGGCTGGTCTTAATTTCTTGCAATTGATTTCTCTCAGGTATACAGGAAAGATGCCTCTTATTTTATAAATAGTAATTTCTTTGTCAGCCTTCAGCTATGGGGGAAAAAAAAAAAAGGAAGCTTCTTTCATGCAAGTTACTTGTATATTTAGGGAGATTGATGTATCTGTTTATCCTGAGACTGGCACCAGGCTGAGGTAAAACACTAAAAGGTCTATAGCAAATTATTCCTTTCTGCTCAGACTGAACTCTCATCACTTAAACACCCCTGCTCTCTGCTGTGCCATTTGCAAGGACTGGCAGGACACAAAGAAAAAGTGCCATTTGCTTTATGTGGAAACTTTGCTGCTCTTGGGATCAGCTGGAGTGGAGCTGGAAAATATGATCCTGAGATTTTCCTAGCCCAGTGGCACCGAGCAGCACCACGAGGTGCCAGAGTGTGTGGGGCCTCCTCCTGGCTGCTGGAAGAGGGAGGGAAACCGGGGCAGGGCTGGTTCCTGCTCCGAGGTGTGCACACACACCAGTGCCCTTGGTCTGGGGCAGGTGATGGAGGAGGGACAGAGCTGGGCTGGCCAGGACCTGCAGAGATGCTTCATAACCACACATTATCCCCCCTTAGAGGGGAAATGGAGGTTCTGTGTAGATTGATGCCAATGCTTTGTCTCTCTGCCACGTTAGAAATTCAGCATTACTCACCAAGCCAATTAGTAATTTGCCATAAAGCCCCAGAGTGGCTTCTGGGGACTTTGTGTCTTCATGTCCCTTGCACAGGACAAGGCCCTGGCAAAGGTGGGGCGAGCACACCCCAAGTCTCGGGGGCTTTTGTTCTGCTTGGGAGAGATTTCTGCACAGCGATCCCTCTATTTGTATTTTACTGGGACTGAGTTTTTCATCAAGGTCATTCCAATCATGCTAGCTGCTCTGAGACTCGGTACGGCAAGTTTGCAATGTCACCTCTCCTAAAAAAAAAAGTGTTTCCCTCCGTTTAGAGCGTATTCCCTCATGGATTCCCATCTGAGGAAGCTTCTGGCATTCAGAGAAATGCATAAGCTTTCCTGCATGTGGTCACTGCTGGGGCAAATTCAATAGGAAATGGGACCCCGAGGAGGAGGTTTGGTGGGATGCTGTTCAAACCTGGCACGATCTAATGAATTGTTTGATTTGTCACGGTTCTGTAATTTCTGCAGGGCCTTGTTAAATCCCATGAGCAACACCTTGCTTTCATTCCTCACACAGGCCTGTTCAAAAAGTCTGTGGTCCTTTTGTGCATTTCTACTAAGGATAAAATGAGTTATCTGTTAGAACTGCTGCAGTTAATAAGCAGTTTGCGTCGATTTTGTCGTTTTAGGGCAACAGAAAGTGACAAAACCCAAATACAACAGAAATCCTGTTATTTTGCAGTTTAAGCAACAGGTTTTCAGATTTTTAGGCTCTTTCTTTGCATGTTTTATTCAGATCACGTACATTTTGCCATTGATGAGAAGCCTGTTCCAGTAACAAGTTGTTTAAAAAAAGCTGTGCTAGGTGGAGCAGGAGTATCTAATGTCAGGTGAGTGAGGGCAGAGTTTGTATCCTGTTATGCTCACGTGTTGTGGTGATGGGCAAGCTTGAAATCATATGGATTGAGGCTGGTTTGGGACTCTGTTCCCTACCATTTGGCTGCCTGTGGCTTGGAATACCCAGCGATCTGCCTGAGGCAGAGCAGAACTGTGTTGCCTGGAGATTAAAACATACCCAGGAAACACAAGGTTTTTGGGTGACTTCATGAAAAAATATACATCATAGTTTTTTCAAGTTGTTTTTCAAATGCATTCAGCCCTCTGCATCCTCCCCAGCAATGACACTGGAACATTCCTTTAGCTATGACATGAGGCAGAATCTCCTTTCCAAAGTGTTGGAATGTGCAGTCAGTCCAGCCATCTGATGGCTGGGGGAAAAAAAAGCAGGGGCACTGTGCAATTTTTTATTTTATTTGAATCAAAATGCTCGGGGCTTGTGGCCTCCAAAGCATTTGGACTCCCTGCAATGAGCAGATAATTTGTAATTAATGAAAGCTATTAATGCAGATTCCACTGGAATGAAAACACTCACATGTTTTGATGTAAATTGCAAGAGCACTTCACAGCCCATATAAAATTCTTGTGAAATGCTGAAGTAAAAACCCTTTCCTTGTGCTCTTTGCACGTCAGCCATCAAGGGGTTGGTGTGGAATAATATGTTAACACAGTGAAACCCAGTTACTAAAAAAGGATTAAAGATACTCTGCTTGAAGACTGAAGCAATCTGCTTTGGATTTTTTTGGTCACTGGACAATTCCAGGTTTTCAGGGTTAATTCCTAATGTCATATTTTGCCACTACTCATTGACGGTTGCAAATAGCTACACTAAGGGGAAAAAAAAAAGAAAGAAAAAGAGAACAAAAGAGGTTTCAGATATCCCAGTCCATTCCAGGAAAGCCTGCCAAGTCTCCAGAAAACCGAACTTAGTAACTGAGACTATTAAAATCACAACTTTTTATAGATTTTTTTTTCTCTTTATTACGCTTCCATCCTCAGGTATTTCATAGAAAATGTTGTTTGCTCTCCAGGCTTTATCTGCAAGGTCACTGCTGGTGTGACTGCAGCCATGTCCCAGCAGGGAACTGCAGTGCATCCCTTTGGGAATGTGCAGGCAGTGGGTGTGGGTGAGCACAGCCCATCTCACAGGGCTGGGGGAAGGCAGCAGGGAGCACCGGGGCTGCACATGGAGCGTGCCACGGGTTGTTTTAATAGTGCTGGAACAAAGGGAACCAAACAGTTTGGGAAAGCATTACCCTTGCTCTGGCTGCTGGGGCTTCAATTAATGCTTTCCTTTTGTGGGAGAGGAGTGTGGGGCAGCAAGGGAGCAGCCTCCTCAGGTGCAGGAAATGCTGCCCAGCAGCAGTTATCTCCGTGGGCTGAAGGGAAAGGGACAGGCATTGTTCCATCATAAATCCCAAAGCAGCAGGGTAAGGATAGATTGATAACCGAGAGGAGGGAGAGGGTGAGTGATCAGAGCACTGGATTCTCTCCTCCCTCCCAGTACATCAGTTGGTGGAGGAGCTTCCCTTGCCTGTTGAGTACCTCAGGTGAGGGGCAACTCATGTACAGCTCCCAGCCATCCTGAAAATGTGGAACCTGTTCCTCCTGGAGTCATGAAATGTGGACAGGCTCTTCTTTTTTGCAGTGGGAACGTGTGAAATGGCAGCCACGTTGGCTGCAGTTGTTCCCTATGAGCAGCTACCCTGCCATGGTGTTTTGCTCTCTGCTCCATCCCACTTTTATGGGCCTCAGCCTTATGGGTTTTGCAGTTAACTGTTTGCAAGGAGGCAGAAGTGATTTCCCAGGAGTGGGTCCCTCTCCCACTAATGCTAGGATGATGTTTGGTTCATAATGCATGTGGGCATAGTGGGAAATGTAAATGTGTAAAGTTTCACTGTCTCAACTAAAACCAAATTGAAATAACAATATTCTGGTGCTTGTCATGCTTTGAAATAAAACCCCACAGTGCTGTTAACTTCGTTCACCTTGACCTGTGCCTATTATCTTCGACTTATTACTCATAAAAGTCTCCTGAATCAGCTTTGCTCTACCTTAAGCTGGAAAATTTGTTTGGTTTTGCAGAGGTTCTGCACACGAAGGTCTTCTCTGAGCAGCCCCTTTTCTCAAGGGAGCCCCAGGAAAGCAGGTGAGTGTGACAGCGTGGCTTGGGACAGGGCTTGGAGCTAATGGAAGGTTCCCTGGGGTGAAACAGTGCCATTCCAAAGCATGCCATGAATCTCTGATTACTTTAAATATTCCCTGGCCACTGCCCACCACCTTTCCCATATCCCTTGAAGCCCAGTTGGTGCGTAACAAACTCCCCACGGGGTGACAACTCTGCTGCCCAGGACAATCCCAGGGTGCCAAAACTCCCGAGGAGGCCACGGATGTCCTGGAGCACCTCTAAAGAAGTTATTCCAAGGGCATCCAGTCAACCCTTCATCCCCTGGGAACGGAGGGAGGGAGCGGGCAGCCGGGCACTTCTGATTTAAATGTCAGGTTGTTTTGAAGCTCGGTGTGTGCAGTATGTAGGTCAGGGCTGAGGGGACGGATGGCTCTGCAGAGGTGCTGAGAATGATTCATTTCCCTGGGCAGAATCAAGCCGGGGGTTTTTTTTGTTTTTTTCCCCCCCTGTGTGTGCTCAAGTCAAGCTGCACATTCTCATGGACCGCGGGCTCAGGTTTCGGAGCGTCTGCCCGAAGGGGAAATTTATCCTGGCAGCTGCTGAAAGGGGAACTCTTGTGGATTGGCACCAGTTTGTGCATTTAAAAAAAAAAATTTAAAAAAAAATAAAAATTAAAATAAAATTAAAAAAAAAAATAAATAAATTTTTTTTTCACTGCATTTCAGGGAGCTTTCCGAGGATGGTTTGTCTGCATTGCTGCTGCCTTCTCTGAGCACTGGCAGCAGCCAGGGGTGATGTTGGGCTGCTTTCCAGCGGCTGCCAGGCCCCAGGGAAGGTGTGCACAGGCTGCTGTCACTGCCCGCAGTAGGCACCACCACCTGTATTCCCGGGGCAGATGGTGCCAACAGGATTGCGTCCCTGGGGACAGGCTGACTGTCCCTCGGTCTGAAGTGTTTCCAGGCACTAGCCCTCTGGTTGACGCCCAGCTCTAGTCTGTATTGCCAAACGAGATGCTAATGGGGTAGGATTGTTTTAGAAACAATGAAATCCAGCCTCGGGGAATACTTAGGGAAGGCTTAAAATCTCACTGACGCTCCTTTATATGAGCATGAAGCCCTTCTGTCCCGGGATCCCGAGCAGTCCGAACTTCTGTCTCCGACAAAACATTTAAAACTTGGCTGGCAGGAAGTTTTAAGTGAAGGTAGAACAAAGTCTGGAGAAATTATTTGATATTCTAAAACGCCAACTTTAAATATTCTAAACTGCTAACTTTAATTAGCAATGCATTGTTTATTTTTTTGCTGTCCGCCTGCGCAGGAATGGAACTTCCAGATTCTGTGATTGTTGTGCAGTCCCTCTTCTCGTGCCTTACAGATTGATGATGGTCCCAGAATGGTCCAGAGGGACACGTTTCGAGGGCCTGGGTTTTACCGGGCTTGCAGGATGGCTGAACACAAGCCTTGCCTTGGCTCCTACTCACCCCTCCTGCACTGTCACTCATGGGTGGGCAGCAGGGACTGTGCACAGGGGACACACCGGGTGTGCTCTGTGCTGCAGTGCCTATTGGAAGGTGGTTTCACAGTTGTAGAATTATCTCAGCCACACTTTGTAACTCGCCTTGGCAGGTTCCTCCAGTGCCTCTCCTGGTCCCTGGTGCACATGTGGTCGTGGGTGTCCCTCGCTGCGAGGGAGGATTGCAAACTCTGCTGTGCACTCGGCCAGATGTGGCTGCCTGGAATCCCCAGGGGTTGATTTCGTGCCTCTGCACTGTGTCCTGGAAGCTGCCCCGTGGTGGAGCTGTGCCTTCTGGGTCAGAGATGAAAGGAGCTGGCCTGTAACCCTCTGCAACTGAAATCCTCTTTTTTTCTTTTTTTTTTTTCCCCAAAGGTACAGTAAAATTTCAGCTGTTGTGTTGAAATGCAGTTTGGCCTGCTCAGTAGAGCCTATTAATTCATATTTTTGCAGCAAAGAGAGTATTTGGAGTCTTTGTTGCTGGACACCTTTGGTTGCTGCTGGATTTTTGAGGAGCCTTAGTCAAAAATGCTCTATTTTCATTTTGACCTCTTTGTCGTGGATTGTGTTTGTCATGATCTGTGTTTCTGTTTGTGTCTAAGTGTATAATTTCTAAATAATTTCTTCTGACCCAGTAGAATCCTGTATATGGGGAAAAAATGCTCACTCTTAAGGGAACTTAAGCAGGTTTTACACTGAGAGAACTGTCAGGTTTTTTTCAGACCTGCCTTTCAAAGTTTGTCATTCTGCTGACAGGTCCTGGGGCCTGACACATTTCCAGTGTTTCTGGTGGGAAATGGCATCACAGTGTTAGGATAAATTCTTCAATCCTGAAGCGGAGCTTGGAAGCAAAGTGACAGGAAAAAAATGCTGGGCAGTGGCTGAGTTCTGTGTGGGTTTTGTCACCCCTCAAATCACACCCAAATCCAGGCGCCTTCTGATGGTCGAGCAGAAATTTCAAGGGCCCGCAATATGCTCTCAGAATTCCAGGCTTCAGCTGAAACTCAAACTGTTAAAGCAGTGTAAAAGAATCTGTGCTAGAGAGACTTCCAGCCAGCTTGAAACACAACCAATACTGGAATTTTTGAAAAGTCTGATCTTGCAAAACTGCTCTGTGTGTTTCCAGGCCATTAAAGCCTGCACAATCTGAGATAAGCAGCTGAACCCCATGGATTTCTTGCAGCTAAATCTGACTTGCAGGGAGTCACTCACACCGCAGACAAACCTCCCATCTCAGAGGCTTGTAGAGGCAAGAAATCCGCAACCCCCGAAGTTGTTTAAAAGCACCTCACCTGGTTTGAAATGACTGGGTTTTTCCAGTTAAGAGCTTCCCTATTTTTTCTGTAGTTTGAATGGATGAGTTTTGTTGTTCTTAGCTGTATTTGTACTTGAATTTAACAGCTAAAAATTAAGACCTTTTTTTTTATTTTTTTTATTTTTAGAAACCACAACAGAAATTCAACTTGACTGTTTTCAGAAATATGAGAATTTCTGGAACTGTATTCAGAAATGTAAAAGTGGTTCATTTTTCTGGGATTTGAGTCTCCTCCTACCAAATTATGAGGGAAAGACTTCTCCCAGAAAGTACAGACATGTCCATGTTCCAGACAGACCTGCAATCACTTTAATCACTTCAGGCTTTGAGTGCAGGTTATCAGGGAGGAAATGACTTTTTCTCAGCAGTGACTGACATTCACAAAAAATATCCAGGTTTTTTTCCATTTTTAGGAGAAGAGGCTGGAAGGCAACACTGTGCTAATCTTTTCTGAGCGGCTGTTCCACTAAAAGAGGTGAAAGTGGGCACGGATCTCAGTTTGGGAAATGCCAGTCCTTTAAGAACAGGATGTGACACACTGGGCTGCTTCCATTTGGAATTGTCAGGGGAAGCAGAAGGAGGGCTCTTCGTTTAGTGTGTTAGGTGGTTGGATGGGGGGGTTTTTTGGTTTTTTTTTTTTGTTTGTTTGTTTGTTTTTAGTTTAGTTGATTGTGGGTTTTTTTTTAATTAATTTAGGTTTTCCCTTGGTCTCCTTTCATTACAACATTCTGGAGTTCCTGGGAGGCAAACCTGAGGAAAAATGGCTTTAATTTGTGAACCTTCCCAGTCTCCCTTAGTTTCTCCATACAGCAACTTAAACATTTTGCAGCTCTATTTTCCCTTCTTTTGGGGTTGGAATGGGAACATTCAGATTATCCTCTGAATGAACACCGTGAGCTGGACCTGCCCCAGGTTTAGGGCGGCGAGTGTTTCTGCAGGTGTGCTGGGTTCCTCTGTCTGCCAGCAGCCACGACAGCCAAGCAGGACACTTCCAATGGGCTGCTTCTCCTGCTCTGAGGTCAGAAGACGTTCCCTGAGCTGCTTGCAGAGCTGCATCCAGACAAATCAGGGAGCTTTGGGTAGTGCAGCTGCTTGGAGCATCCCTGTGAACCGCCACCTGGCAGAGCTCGCCCTGCTCTGAGCACCTTCCTTGCTCCAGTCTTTCTGAAGTTCACAGTCACAGGAAGGAGGGAAAAGTGCAGTTTATTGTGCCCACCTACATGAAGGAATGGAGGAATTAATAGAATCCAGTATTTCTGCTAATTTTGACAACATGTATCAGAACTTTGAGGGTCCAATTTCGACTCCTAATCTCATTAATCATTTTCCTCACTTCTGGCCACAAAGGAATATAGAGAATCCTGATTTCATCTGAACTGGCTTGTGGTAAGCTAAATCCTCCTCCAAAGGGAACCTACATCCAAAGTTCCCCTGTGTGAAATAATTTTTTCTTAGGTAGCAAACCATGTTTTTTTTTTAATTCCTGCCCCCTCAGTGTGTGGTCAGATAGCCTTCAGGCTGCAAGAAGGGCCTGTGAGAACTCTGGGGAAGGCATGCCAGGGGTAGGCACAGATTGAACAATGTGCTGGCGAACACAAGCAATCCTGCAAATAATGAGGTATTGAGTCCAACAGGTATTAAGTCTTTATTTTGTGGGGTTTTTTTTGCTTAAAAAGGAGAAAAAAAAGTCAACATGAAAGCAATTTCACTTTGAATGATGGCTCTTGTAGTCATCAAAAGAATAACCACTTCAGTTTAGCCAGAAAAAAAGTAAATATTTCCTCCTAAGGATTGGATTCTTGAGATACTCATCAGTGTGTGCGGAATATTACATCACTGTCCTCTGGGAAAATCCATTTCCATCTTTTTCTGCCCCGTTCTGCAAAGCACTGTGTGAGAATGAATCAGTTCCCTGAATGAAATCTCATTTTCTCTGACCTTTTCCCTGCTGAGGAGCTCTACAAACACAGAACAGAATTAAGCAGAACAGAGGAAATGAAGTTATACTTGTACATTAAAAAAATGATTAAGGCTTCTGCATCTGGGGATGTTTATTCCCAGTCTGGAGAGCAGCACTGGATTTCAGAGGGACCATGTCCCAGTTTCCATATGTGTGGGTTGGATGACAGACAGGGAAGGGCTTTATGTTTTGGTGCCTAAAATGACAGGCTTGCCGTGGTCCTTGGGAAGCCCAGGGCCCCAGGGGCAGAGATTGCTGGTGGATCCCATTGTACTGAACTCTTTCCCTCTTGATGCTGGTGATGCCAAGGGTGTGTTCCCAGTGCTGCTCATCCCTTTTAGCTGGAAATCTCCATTTTCCAAAGCGGGTCTGTCCAGAATCTGTGGAAAGGCAGTGTGATGTGGTTGGGAAGGGTCATTCCTTCATACAGCTTCCAATCCACTGTCCCCTCTGGTGGGTTTAGGCCTGGTGGAGGGTGTGGAAAGCAAAGCAGTGAGGTCTCACCTGCTTTATGTGGTCAGAAGGAACTGCTGCTGGGTTTGCTTAAAGCCAGGCTGCTTCAGGGCACAGAATCCTAAAATGATTTGGGTTGGGAGGGTCCTTAAAGCCTTATCTTGCTCCAACCGCCTGCCCTGGGTGGGGACACCTTCCACTAGACCAGGTTGTTCTGAGTCAAAAGTAAAGAGCTGATAGCTGAGGTTTCTTTGGAGAATTCAGAGCCTCCACAGTCCACATGGAAGGAGTAGCCCTGCCACAGTGTCTCACTGCTTTTCTGCATTGCTGGCACAACATCTCCCTTTATAAAGAGCAGATGTTTTTGCTATTAAGACACCCCTTTTTACCATGTTTAGAATTCAGGATGTTCCTGTGGTTGCAGTCAGATAATGGCTCTTTTTTGTTGGGTTTTTTTGGGGTTTTTTTTGAGGGTTTTTTCAAGTCTATAAGAAGTGGCCTTTAACCAAACCCCACAGCAAGAATGTTTCTGTGCTGGGTGAAGAGAGGAGTAAGGGGAGTAGAAGAAGTCAGGCTCTTTGTCTACTTTGGGAAGCATTATTGGGATATGATAATTGTTGCTCCTGGTGGCATCTGAGTGTAGGTAGGCTGGGGTGTGGTAGGTCTGACCCTGGGCAGGACCACAGCTCTGCCAGGACTTTAGAGAAAACCTCTCTTTCCTCCTCTGCCATTTTTAAAGCTCCATGTTCTGCCTGAGAAGGGAACTGTAGTTTGCAGGGGTTCAAACTGCTGAGGCCCATCCCTTCTCCTGGAGTACTCTGGATTTTGGCAACATGACTTGTCATTCCTGATGTTGCTGCAGAGATCCAGCAAATCCCAAAACCTGGCTGGAGGACGTGTGGCCAGTTTTAGCCAACCTTTAATCCACTTTATAGACACTCCACAAGAAAGTGTATTAGTGTTGCCCGGGACATTCCAGCTGCAACATGGAAAATGTAACTCTGAGGCTTATGGCAGATTTCAAGCTATTTTTATATTTGTGGCAGATATTTTATCAAGCTATAACTTAAGAATTGCCTCTGGTTTAAATTTGTTCAGTGAGAAATCACGCTGGAAGTTGTTGGTGAACAAGATTTCTCACAACTCCTGGTTTTGAAAGCCTTGGAAGCATAACAGGAGTAGCCTTTCTGGTTTCCTACATTCCTTCAGGCTTCAAAGGGGCTTTTTGTCATTTTGGTTTGGCTTTTCAGGACAACATAAACTGCAGTTCTTCATTCCTTTGAACTTTGTGTGCATCCTCAGAGTGGGTTCTCTGGGAGAGAGCTTGGAGAATTTTGGTTCAGCGAGACCTCTTTTATCCCTCTCTTTAAGCTCATATAGGAATAATGCTGAATAATGCTAAATTCAGTGTTTATGTAGCAGGCTCCAAAGGTCCCTCTGAACTTGCATTTTTTTCTAGAGCTGTGATGAACCAGATATTCTCTGAAGGTCACGTGTGTGGGGGTAGGTGTGAGCAGAGGCCAGGGCACAGCACCAGTATGAAGAAGGCGGCACAGGCTATCCCCAAAACGTGAGAGCAGCATCCTCTGGAAGCTGGCCTGGCCTGGAGCAAGAGGATAAGCCTGTAAAGCCTGAGAAAACTAGGCATTGTTTCCTTAGCGAAGTTTGTTTAACTGATAGACTTAATTTGCCAATGGTTATCTTTAAATTAGAATCACAATCCTTTGCCTGATTGCTTCAAGATGTACTTCCCCCCCTCCCCCCCCTCCGCACAC
>VXAU01001186.1:405157-428172 GCA_013399695.1 Formicarius rufipectus
CAAGAGAATCCTTTTAAACATCTGTTCTGATTTTCCCTGGACAGAGTGATGGGTGGCTGCTGTGACACTGGGACAAGAGGTGGCTCCTTGACTGACCCCAATTCCTGGTGCACCCGGTGACACCTTTTAATGGGAGCAGATAAGTGCATCCCATAAATGAAATAAGTGCATCCATCAACATGCTGAAATGGGATTAAGGGCTTATTTTCCCAGCTAATTTTATCATTCATCAAAGTCTCAGGCTGAAAAGTTTGGAATGCACATACAGATATTGAACTTTTCATAAGGGTCACATTAAGGGGGCAGACAGTGTCTTTGAGGCAAAGAATAGTAAAGACACTGCATAAAACTAAATATAGATATTTATGATATATTATTTGTTTGATTTATTATCTATATCTTAGGGGTATTTATATATTTCTACAGAATTTGTATATATTATCTATATATTGCTGTAACTTCTTTCATGTGTTACCTTGTGAGATCGTCACAGATGAAATTCATGATGCCATGGATTTGTGCATCCAGTGAAAATTATTTCAACTACCTTGTTGCTGTTCTTATTCCTAAATCCTCAGTCATGATCTAATCCCTCTCTACCCAGCTGGCAGCCTGTTTGCCCTGAGTTTGAGTGGCAGTTGGTGTAAAATTGGGTGACCTTGTGTATTCCTTCTTCCTTGCCCCTTCTGCAAGAAGGTTCTGACCATTTTATTAAGTGCATGGTCCTGCTGATGTGTAAAACACCAGCCTGGCATTATTTATCAGGCTGAGCTCTTGCTGGAATTTAATGGAAAAATAGAATTCCAAGTCCTGGACAAGCCTGGATGAGAGCTGGATGTAGCAGCTCCTCTCTGAGCAGGCAGGTCAGGTCCAAGCCCCCTCAGTTCCTATGGCTCAGTCTATAGATGGATCCAAATGTCTGTTCTGGATTGCAGGTCTGGACACAAATCAGCTGAACTTCTCCAGGGTGTGGTGATCATTAATTGGACTTGGAGACATGAGAAAAGGCACTGGAAAACTTGGAGCTGGCTCTGAATTCTCCCAAAACAAGAGGTGCCAATGAAGGAGCATGTGTAAATAAAGGCTACCAGGTATTCACACTTGATGTATCCTCACTTCTTTGCTTTGCTGGAGGAATGGGCGCAGCTCCCTGGATTCCAGGGAAGTGCCAGATTCTCTCTGTTAATGCCAGTGGCCAATTTCTGGTATAAAGAAAGAAAAGTAGTACTGCTGCCTTCCTTAATTGGGATGGTGGTTGTGATGGGGCTGGTGGCAAAGGAGTGGGACAGTCAGTGACTTCCTTTTCTGTTGGAGATGCCACTTAGGGTTGAGTTTGGGAAAGGAAGGAGTTCTCAACTGGTGGCTGAATGCTCTGTGCAGGGAGGCTGGGCTTGGAGATGGAACACTGAGCTTGTATTCTGCCCCCCTCACTAATCATTAAATACACACGAGGAGCTGGGACAGATGGGCCACAGTCCACGTTTGCAGAGGGTATTTCAGAATTAATTGTGCTGACAACATTTTAGAAGGAGCAGCCCCAGACTCTTTTCTCTTTGGCAGCACTGGCTTCTGGCTGCTGTCAGGCAGATGAACATGTTTTCCTGGGTTTATTATTTTGGGTTTGGCTCCCGTGCTCACTGCACAGATGACTGGGGGCACAGGGGGAGCCTTGCCCACGTTCACTAACCAGGCTTCAAATGCTTGCAGCAGTCAAAAGCTTTTTACCTGAGTGCCTGTGGATTTGGGAGGGGGAATAGCACTAGGACTAGATAAGGAGAGGTGGGAGGGAAGCCTGGAAAAGGATCCAGGCTGTGTTGTTGTTTGTGGCCAGTCTAGATGGCTGTCAGGGATCCAGAGGGCCGAGTTCTGGTCTGTGGAGAATTCCAGCGTGGTTTAGTCTAGACTAAACATTTTTGGATGCACTGAGTCTATCACTCTTGCTCAGACTCCCCTGCCAGGGACTAATTGGAGCTGATGATTGCCTGCCCATGAGACTTGTGAATTCCATTTGGAAGGTGCTTTTTTTTTTTTTTTTTTCCCCTCTTCATTCTTTTCCTTTTTTCAAAAGCATTTTACAGGTTTTGGCAAGAGGCTGTTTTTGGCTCTAAAATAACAAAAACATTTTCAGCATAGATTTAGGCATAACTGTTAATATTCTCCAGATTCCTTCATTTAAAAGCGATGCCAATTACAAGCAAACAAAAATCCACCCCTCTCTCCAATTTAGTTAGCCAAATTTACTTTCTGTTCCTTTCTGTTCAGCCTATAAAAGCTGTTTCCTTCAGGCCTGGAAATGGCAGAAGGCATTCCTCCATCCTGGTTTTGGTGGAGGCCCCTTATGTGTCCCCCCACCAAATCTGCATGTCGTGGTGGGATTTCCAAAGGGTTCCCCCCCCTCAGGTCTCTGTGGCTGGAGTCAGGGGGATCAGTGGCAGGGTGAGTCTGGGCACCCAGGAAATCTTGTTCCTGCTCACACAGCTTGGCTTTGGTTCATTCAGTCCTTACAGAAACCTGGATGGGCCTGGAATGCTTTTACTTCATTCTGGGTTTCCAGCAGATGTTACCCCAACAGTGAGAACCAAAGGAAGGTGCAATATAAGTAACTTCAGGAATTACTGGAGATTTTCTCTCAGGCTTTATGAGGGGTTGTGAAGCATCTCCTCACCCCCTGTTCAACCTAGTCAGTTACAGGAGGAAACCTTAAGGGCAGATTTTCATGGTGGCCAATCAAACAAGGAGCATTTTGGAGAAGAGATATCAAAAGCCAATTGTTGTTAAAATTAAGAGGACTTTTTTTTTATATGCATGCTTTTGTGTTTGTTTCCATAATGCTGTTTCAGAAACAAAGGGATTTTGTAAAAGCCACAGAGTTCTTAATAATGCAGTTTTAATCAATGTACATTTCCATATTTTTTTCTTATAATCAAACCCAGATCCAGAAGTTGCTGAGAGGGATCTGCAGAACTGGTGAAAAACAGAAACTTTGCTAAGGAAAGCAACTTTATCACGGAAAGGTCTTCAGGCTGCTGCCTCATGAGATGGTGTTTGTAAGCATAAGGTAGGGATTGGGACTGGGGTCAGCATAAGGCTGTGACTGGGCTGAGATGAAAAGCTGCTGCTTCTCAAGGATCCCCCTGAAGCCGTTCAGGGTTGAAGGGCTTGGAGTTGAGAGATCAAATAATCACTCTTGCATGTGTTACTGTAAGAATCCAATAATTACCATCTTCTCTTTGTGTGGTGAAGTTAATTTCAGTATTTCTCTGGAAGTCCTAGCTCAGCTGTCTGGCTGGCTGGGAGGAAATGCAGGCTCCCAAAGAAGTTCTCCTCACTTTCTCGTGGTTTCATAATTTCTCTGGTAAAGCCAGTTTTGTGATGAGTCAGGCAGTTCTGGCTCCTGTGCTGTGGGATAAAGCTCCTGCCATCCTGTGCTCCTCTTGTCACAGGAGCAGCCCCAGAAATCCTGACAGATCCTCCAAGCTCACACAGCCCTCCTGCAGAGATTTCTGCAGAGTCTTTGGAGCAGCCTGGCTCCTGCAGGGTCATGTTCCTGCTTGCTCCTGTGGCCCCTCATTCCTTGGAAAGGCTCCTGAGGAAGTGGCAGCTCACGGGATCATGGGATTGTGACTCCTTGATGTTCCTCCTGTAGATGAGGGAAACTGCTGCATGCAGGTACACACAAAGAAGAGGTGCAGGGAGGAATGCTAATGCCAGTTCTAGACTGGCCCCTCTCCGTCCAGGTGGAGGTCAAGGTAGGAGGTTCTGGTAATCGAATTTTCTCGGAAGGGTCCAAGGCTGGTCTTTAAACAAAGCATTTGCACACACTTGTAGGAGCTGAAGCCAGTTGTGTGCCCTGTAATTACATCAGCCCAGGAATGGGGGTGTTGGGAACAGCACCGAGTGCCACAGGAGCTGCCAGGAGTGATTTCTTCCAAGCACTCATGCAGAACCCCAGCCTGTGCTGAAGTCAGGGTCTGTTTTAGCAGTAATGCTTTCCCCCTCTGCCATGGGCTCAGTTTGGTCATGCCCTTGTCACAGGCAAAGTGGAAAATGCCTCGGAAAGGCCGTGTTAAAATATGTAATGCCTGGATGGGAAATGTTTGCTTCTTGCATTGTTGTGAAAACGAGGATATAGAAGGCCTAGAACACTAACCCAGTGACCCATTTCATCTCAAGCTGTAGAAACAAGGAGACAAAAATGACATGTGAGCATCACTCCATTGAGTCACTGAGTTTGTCTTGATTTAGACCAGCTTGATGTCACAGCACATTTCTGATACTGAGGTGAACTGGACTTAAGAGATGTGCAAAGGATTTTTCCTTAAAGAAACTTGTGATTTTAAAAAAAAGGAGCAATAAAAAGTAGAAGAGGCCTTGTCACAAAGTTTGAATTTAGCTGGCCTCTTAGCCAGCAGCCTCAGGTTTGACTGGTTTCCCAGCAGGTCACTGCAGACCAGACCAGAGCATTTGTGCTAAAACATGCTTAAATTTGTCAAAAGGCAGCACAGACAGACAGTGTGTGATCAGTTACAAACTGTAAGAGAATTCCCCCCACAAAAATTGGCGAGAAAAATCCTGGGTGCATCCAAGTGGCCTGTTTTGCTTTTTCTCCTAACATACTTTTTTGTTTCTACTGTGATTGAATGCATTAGCTATTCCTCCCAAATGGCAAAAAGAGGGCATTTTGCATCATCTGAAAAGCTGAAATGCATTATAACAGAACTATTCCATTTATTAGAAAAAGGGTTTAAAAACCAGTCGATCAAATTTAACAAAGTCATCAAGGATAAACACTCTTCCTTGGCTCAGATGATGCAGGTGGTGAACAATCTTGGAAACCTACAGCAGGTTTCATCTGTTACCTCAGAATAAGTCAGTGTCAGTAATCTTTTCTTTTTTTTTTTTTTTTAACATGCTCAGCACATTAGTTGTGTATTGTTTTTTCTTGGTTTATCTCTGTCTTTGGTGTTAGAATTCCTTCAGAGCTTTGCCCTGATTCCCATAGGAGCAGGATGGAACCTGCTAAAACCCAGGAGCAGTATGGAAAAAGAGTCCCAGGCAGGCATTAGCCTCTTGGGAGAGGGAATTCCAGTAGGGAGCACCTCTCAGAGTGCCATAAACCCCTCCTGGAAACTGGGAAGTTGTAATCTTAAACTGCTGCAGCTGATGGTGATCTTGGTGCTGTCTCGGATGAGCAGCTCCCCACAGGCTCTCCTTCATCCTCCCTGGCTGTGACTTGATTAAATGCATGGATCCTGAAGGGAAACCTCAGCAAATCACCTTCTTAGCTGTATTTATAGCGTGGTGTTTGCCCAGAAACCAACTGCCCGTAATTAACAGATAGCAGCAGCAGTGTACTTCATTTTTACAGAGCAGTAACTCCTCTCAGGAGCAGCCCCAATTTCAGGCTGCTATGACAGCATTTCCGTGTGGCAAATGGAGGTGTCAGTTCTGTTCCACCCCTGAGACTGGGAGGGAAACTGTTTGGTGCTCACAGCAATCACGAGTCATTAACATATTAATAGAGAAATAATATTTGCCTGTCGCTATCCCTGGCTGAGCTCCGATGCTCAGCCCACCCACGCTCTGTGATTGCTGCAGCCCAAGTCCACATTCAGTCCCAGAGCGTGGCCAAGGGGTCTGAGAGCGACAAAATGAGTTAGAAAATCACAAAACCAGGGAGACCTGAAGAGGCTGCTGCTGTTCTGTGTTCCTGGGCGGCAGGATTCAAACACTGCGGGACAGGAGTGAAGGAAAGGATAAACCTCGAGCTTCCCTGCCTAGAGTGGGAAGGGTAAACAAATGGGATGCAAGTGATTAGGTCTGAAGTGATCAATGCTCCCTTTCTGCTTCTTTCATCCTCTCCCAGGTGAGGAGAACAAAGAGAGTGCAGGGGGCTTTGAAGAGATGCTGACTGAAGTGTGTGGGATGCTGAGGAGCTGACTTCAGCACGGTGCAGGGAAGGGAATCGCTGAGGTCAGGCTTCTCCTGGGATGCCTGGGAGGTGACTGGCCATGCCTGCACCCCTGTGATGTGGGGGACGGTTCAGCCTGCCCCCCAGGGAATGTCTCAGTGACTTGTGTGGTGTCTGGACAAAGGGTGGCTGCTGCCTTTGCCCCATTTCACCAGCAGCCAGCGTGAGCAGAGCACCAGGGGAATCGGTCCTGTGAGCCAGCCTGGCCAGTTCTGAGGCCGTGTTAATCAGGGATACAAACTGTTGAATTAAAGTGATTTTGTGGTAACATGGGATGGGGTTAATGTGTGGGAAATGTGAGGTGTTTAGGAGAGGCACAGAGAAAAGTTCCCTTGGGACAGAGGGCCCTTTCCGTGTTATGTTGCAGAATCAGCCCCCGGGGCTCTCTCCATGTTCATCCTCACCCCACTCCATCCTCAGTCCCTGCAAAGGGAGACAGCTGTTGGCGTCACCCTGTGCAGAGGGACTGTCTTGTGTCCCTCCCCAGCAGAAAACATCCGTTTTATGGTTTGTGCCTTTCTTGGGGGAAGAGCAAATTTTTGGGACTGTCACTGACTCCCGTTGTTCTGACTTGGCGGGGGGAGCAGTGGGGACAGGTCAGGGGTGGAAAAGGATGACTTATCTTTTAGATGACAAAGACAAAGAGAAAAAGACATTGCTGGCACCAGAAAGCAGAGGAAATCAATGAGTGCCTGGGGTAGAGGGAGAGGCAGGAGCAGCAAAGGTGCCCCAGCAGCTCTGCCCCACCTCAGTCTCCAGTGCAGTGCGTATTGATGGGGCTGCCTGCCTTTGGAGCACTCCTTTGTGTGGGAAAATGGACTCAGAGGACGTGGAGAAGGCCCAGTGGGTTTGAAAAGGATCCAGAACTCCCTGAGGTTTGCTGGACTGAGGCTGTGAGATGGCTCTGTCAGTGAGTGTCAGGTATGAGTTTTACACTGGTTAAATGGCAGCTAAACACAACCTAAGTTGTGTCCAAGAGCACACCTTCTCCAGTTAATTGGGGCGAGGGAAGTCCACTATTCCCATTCACAGTCCAACCTTCCAGGAGTTTGATAGTGCCCAAGCAGACCCTGAGAGAAGTATTCCATGTTTTAGAGTCTTCATCATGGTGCAGGAGCACCTCAGTTGGTTCTGCCATCCCTTTTTCCTTCTGCCGTGGAGCTGCTGAGATAATACCTGTGTTTAAGGGAAACGAAGTCAGAGCTAAGCAAATCCCAGCCCTCGGGGCTGTTCAGACATTTGACTGTATTCCCTTTTATATAATTTCAGTAGGAGAGCTTTGGAAAGTACCAGCTGTCCCTCTTTGAATTTTATTTTTCTATGGACTCTTCCTTTTGCATTTAGGTTCTTCCCCTCAAAGGAAGTATCTCAGCCTTGTTCATATTTCATTCCCTGCTTTGTTATTTCTCTTCCTCTTGCCATTCCCTGCTTACACTCCCTTCCCAGGGGAGGGAAGTAAGAAAATTCAGGTGTTCCTTCCAGAATGATTTTTAGTGCTGTGGTTTCAGCTCTGAAATTTGCAGCTTTCCCTTGATTTCCTTGAGCTGCTGGAATCTTCTGAGTGAGAGCAGTTGGAGGGATTTTCTGTGCAGGTCACAGGGTAAGCAATTACTCTTAATACATCCAGAATATCATCCACAGTTGTATCATTTCAGCACAGCTCCCTGTCATTCCAGTAGGAACATCCAGCTGAAATGGATCTAGCTTTGCCAGGATGTAAAAGGAATCTTCCTTAGGACAACACTTCTTCATCTGGAGTTCTTCCCTTTTCCTTTGTGTTAGTACAGGTTTTTCAGCTTGTTGTTTTAACTCCTTTTTTTTTCTGGAGGTCGGGAAGATTTCTGTAAGGAGTGTTTATTTAAAATATTTTAAGATGTAAGACACAGATCCAACTTGAGCCTCATTAAAAGAACCCTGCCAAAACTGGAAAGCCTTCGGAGGCCTATTAGAGTGAATTATCCTAATTAGAAGCATGAATTCTGTCTAGCAGCTCCAACTGCTTCAGTGGATTTGGATTTTTTCCCAAAACCTGCCAAAATTTAAGGACCAATGTCTGTGTGGCTTCCCTGTGCCTTGTAACCAGGACAGGGAGCCAGCCAAGTGCTGTCTCTGCCAGGTGTGTGTTCAGAGTATCACTTAAACTAAATGCTTGAGTAACAGCAGAAACTGCTTTGAGCATGTGTAGCATGTGTTTAGGTAACAATTCTCGTTATCCTTGCTTACAGAAAGGACCTGCTTTTCTCCCTGTACTGATCTGATGCAGGCGAGCAGTGGGAATTAAAACTCATGCTTTGGTCTCTGCTGTGAGCAGTTCAGGAGGATGAAACATGTGGAAATGAAGGTCCAAAGCAGTCGGAATTGTCATTCTGAATGCGGTCTCTCCACTGTTCCTGGCCCAGGGTTTGTGGTAGATGTTGCCAAACAGTCACCGTGTGTAAACTATCTCTACATTGTCTGCTTTCTTTAAGAAAGCATCAAGGGGCATTTCCTTCCCCACAGAATTCCTTGGCCTCATACTGCCAGCAGTGGCCTCAAGTCACAGAGCTGTCAATCAGACCAGTCCCTTTCTTCATCCTGCTGAAAGAAACCTGGGGTTCCCAGATGCTCCTTGCTATTGCTTCCCCCTCACAATTAGAAGGTATTGTCACAATATGGACTGTAAACTTCATCTCCGGTTCTGACTCAAGTTTTCTGACACTGATAAGCAGTTTGAAGTGGTGACGTGCTACTGGCAGTGCCCTTTTGGGGTTGGACCTGCCTGGAATGGTGCCTGGACCCCTTTCCCTGGCCATGTGTGTCAGTCTTCTCCTCCCTTGCAAAATTAGGTGGGTTTTCCCCTCTGTGTTTTTTGCTGCTTTAGGTGCTGCACATGCTGATGGCATCCAGCTGGGGAGTTACTGTGATCCTCAGACCTGTAAAAGGCTGGATATAAAAGCTGGAAAGGTAACTAATCCTTTTGAAACCAGGCACCCACTTGCAAGTTCAAGTGACTTTCCATCTAGGACTGCTGGATAGGGCAACTTTTCAATTCCAAATTTGACATGGAAGCCTCATGTCTTATTTTCTAAATTAAGATTTGCTATTTCTGTGCAGAATATATTTTTTTTTCTTGCTGCCTCTTTGTGTTTTCTCCTGGGCAGCAATTTGCAAAGTGGTCATCTTAAAACTCATTTTCACCTCTGAGTTGCTGGAGTCTTCAGGGAACATCCAGCCCTTCCTAAGGCATAAGTCGATGCAGGTTTTTTCTTGAATTCCACTCATGTAGAGTATTTGGAAACTCGGTCCTTCCTGAAGGAAACAATACTGGCAGCTATTTACACTTTTTGTGCATTAGCCAGACGTTGTGTTTGAATCTGGGATCAGGTAGGAGACCCATTTTGTAGGGTACTCCCTTAGTTACATTTCTTTTGCCGTACAGTTTTTACTAACAAACTATTATTTCTGCCCAGTAACTATGTTATATTAAATTATTGTCTCTTTTTCCTCTGCGATTGACACTTCCAGCAAGGCGTGTCTGTTGCATTTTCTGTAAGTGCTGTTTCAAACAGAAGTCATTTATTTATTAAACCATGTGGAGTTAATGGAGGGATTTCTTCAGTTCTATTTCATGCGGGAAATGCTGCCCTAAGAAATGGTGTCTCTGCAAGGGATGGAATCAAGTGTTGTATGGGGAGGAGCAACGGTGCAGATATATGTAATTATGTCTTTAGATGGCTGTTTGAACGCAGCAGCTGCCAAGTCGGTTTAAATAGCAGCGTTTTGCAATGCAAAAGCTTCTCGAAGCCGCTAATTATCGTGCCTTTCAGAAAGCCAAGTCCTCTCATTATAAACACGTAACGAGCTATGAATCTCCATCTCACGCAGAACTATCTGCGATGAAATCTTTTCCCAGTTCGCATTGTTCCCATAATGACATGTGGCCGGGGTCAGCGTTTGGATAACGCGTTCCCAGCCCCTGGGTTCCTTGGCTGGCTCCAGGAGCAGCCCCCAGTGCCGCCCAGCCCGCAGAGGTTCCGCGCTGTCTGCGCTGGGGCTGCTCGCAGCTCCGTCCTCCGCAGCCCGAGCAGCGCTCCTGCGCCTCGCCTGCTTCCCTCAGGCTCTGCTTCCCAAACACAAACATCCCAGCGAAGTGCGGAGCTCTCGTCTGAGCTGCATTGCTGGGAGGCATCCCCTTGCCGGCTGCGAGCAGCAGCCACAGCGCAGGCGGTGCCGCAGAGCTGCGGTGCTCGGACCGGCAGCAACATCTGGATCGGCTCGGACGGGCCGGGGGCTTTGGGGGCACAGTTGCCTGTGTACGTGCTTTATCCCGCTCCCTGGCATGGGATGGCCGTCCGGGAGAGCGGGGTGGGACGATAAGGGAGCTGAAATGTGGGGAGGGAGTGAAGAAGCGCCTTTGCAAATGCAAATCCGCGTGTCATCGCCGGCACCCCGAAGGTGCCCGAGGCAGTCGCCTCATTGTTAAGTGAAATGTGCTGCGTGAAATGCCGGATGGTTTCAGTTTGTGGGAGCCATTCAGAGCATGGAAAGCATGGAAATGAAGGTCCAAAGCAGCCGGAATTGTCATTTTGAGTGTAGTCGGCCCACTGCTCCTGGCCCAGAGTTTGAGGTAAATGTTCCCAAATAATACAGTCGCTTTGTGTAAACCATCTCTACTTTAATGATAAAAGCATCAAGGGGCATTTCCTTCCTCATTAAAAAAAACACACAAAAGTTTTCATTTGAAGGCCGCTTCCTCAAAGAAACATGTTTTTAAAAACTTTCCCTCCAGTCGTCTCGGTTGGGAAGGGGCTGTTGCCCTCCCCGGTGTGCAGGGATGGCCCCACATCACTGTTCCCTCATCCCTGCCGGCAGTCCCAGCGGGAACAAGGATGGGCCAGTGGCCAGTCAGTCGCTCAGGGAGTTGTTGGCCTGACCTCCTCAGGTCAGGTGCTGCAGCGATGTGAGATGTCGCCGGGGGCTGCTCGTACTGGTGATCCCTCCCTTCTTCCCAGCCCTGCCCTGCCAATCCACCGTCTGTGGCTGCAGCCGTATGAGCCACCTCTGTGTTCCTGGAAGAAGTGACCTTGATTGCATTTGCTTTTATCCAGCAGCTTGTGCTGTGCACGTGAACTCCCAGTGAGTGTTCTCTTGAAGTGAAAAGGATCAGGGACTGGCAAGCCAGGCAGGTGTGGAGTGACATTTGGGATGCTCTGCAAACTACCTGGCACAGCAGGACACCTAAATTCTCGTGCACCTTTAATTCCATTTTCTCTCTTTTTGTGTCTTTTGCCTTTAAATTCTGCAGGGTTGTCTCTTGTCCTGTGTTTTCACCAAGTACCTTTCACAGCAGAGGCATCACCTGGGCTCGCAGCTCTCACCACAGTGATGACTTTGAGCATGAAGAATCACCTATTACCTTCCTCAGATGAGGTTAAATGTCATTTCAAGTACCTTTGAGATGTTAAAGTAGATTTCTGATGAACATGAGTTGGCTTCTCTCTTGTGCTGTATGCTCTGAAGCATTTGTGTGTCTGGAAATGAGCATGTTTCCTCTTCCTGGAACACAGAACTCACATCACTGAGTGGCACTTTCTAAAGCCAATTCTGCTGTTCAATGGTTTGTTTCTTTTCCCTGCAGCTCGAGGAAAGGACGTGAAATGAGCCAAGAGCATCATTTGAGTCGAGAGGTGCAGAAGTGCTGCCAGGCAGTGGCTCCCAGGGCAGCAGCAGTGGTGGATTCCAAGGAGATGTGGTGCAGCTGGCATGGGCAGCAGGTAAGAGTCTCACTGTCTCGCTTGTCCACCCAGACACTTGGTGGTTTTCCACTCTGTGGTGTGGGGGCACATCAGCAGGTCACCCTTGGGACACTCTGGATGCTGAGCAAAGTAGGAAGGAGAGAGGGAGGTAGTGATTTGGGGCTGCAGCAGTGAGGAGCAGCCAGCCCTCTGGCTGGAGAGTTTTTGCCTCATTCACAGAAGTAACCCGAGGTACAAGATTTTTGACACTTTGGCAGGATACTTCTTTGTCCTCTGTTGGCTTCCTCCAGTTTTAGACAACTATGCCTACCTAATTCCAAGATAATTCCAGCCAGCCCTGCTGCTGTATTGGCACTGATCCAGCCTGTCTGTGGCTGTGTGTGCCCTGATCACGGGGTGCCTGTACAGCCCCAATGTGCAGAAGCAGCTGCATCACCTCTGCCTTTGAATTTAGGAACTTGACATAATCTTTATTTGGTGAGAGGTAAAGAATATTGCCTTATAAAGGTGTAGGCTGTGCCTTCTTGGTTATGTTTTTTAAAACAGTACCAGCCCCATATCTTTCCTTGATCATTTTAATGGGAGAAGTTTAACCTTCAGGAAGCAGGGCCCACTGAGACTCCCTCCATCACAACCATTAGTTACTTTGCAAAACCCAGTGTTTTCAGCTGAGGATTTTCATGTCCTAGCCTTGGCACCAAATATCTTGTGGTAAATCTCATTTCATAACTTGGCCTGCACCCAGCATTGGGATTATAGCTTGAGGATCCTGTGTGAGAGGGCAGAGCATATTGTACTGTGTACAGGTGCAGAAACAGCCTGCCAGCTCTGCTCTCAAGTGATGAAAACCAATTTCCTGGGAAGGTAACTGTGCAGTTTCTAAGAACTTCAGGCAGTAGAATATTAAAATGTGTCCCTTCTGGACATGCAGGCTTAGATTTCATGTTTGTTTCAGCTCCTTCTCGCTAGACTGAAGTCCTAAATTGGGATTTAGTTGCAAGAGAAGATTTTATACCAGTACTGAAACTGAAAAAAATATCTAAGTCTGGATATTTTGAAGTCTCAATTTTATTAGGAAATCCCTAGTGCAAGATTTAAAATCAGTAAGACTTTGATGTGTATTTTTCCCATATTTTTGCTCCTAGGCTAATTCCTAGGGAAAAAAAGGAACCAGAGTTGTTAATAGTAGACATCTTTAAGGCATTATATCTTTTAAGGCAGCATCTTTTAAAATGGTTAACAGTTCAATCATTAATTTTTCTCATTTCCTGCTTTTACACTTTGACTTCAAATGATTAGTACACAAATCCCCTGGCAAAGGGCTCAGGAAGCTAAAAAAATAAGAGCACTTATATGGGATTATAGATATTTCCTGTTCTTCACATGCTTAAGTGTTTTACTGTAGCACAGGACTTAATAGATTCCTCAGGAAACGTTCTGGCAAGTGTTTTAGGGGTAATCTGGTTTATCTACATCACACTGAGTACTTTCGGCATTTAATGCAGAGTTATAGTATTCAACAGGTACCCGTGCAGTCACAACCACGTCTTTGCAGTCCTCAGGTAGGAACTCTTCCTGTGCATGTGATGCCATTGCTTCAGTGAAGTGTGAGTACTGAAACTGAATCATGGGAGAAATAATTCATGTATTTGCCTGGTCTCTTTGGGAGGACTTTTCTCCCTGTGAGGCTGATGTGGCAGCTTTTCTCGTAGGCCACATGGACAGTTTTCTCCTTCCCCTTACTGCTTAGCTTGCAAAAGTTGCAGGAGCAAAGTCTCCTTGACACTTGGTTAGGATTGGACAGTGAGACCTGAAGGTATTAAGGAAGCACATATGTACACACACTCACAGGAGAACACTTTTTCTGTAGCACATTAGCAAAAAAAAAAATAATTACTTGCATCTTTCCATCCTTCAGTTTCAATGTAATCCATTTTCAACATCTCTCAGTAGCCTGCACGTTGATTTCCAGTAAAGGGTGGCGTTTGTGAAGATGAAGAACTTCAAAATCCAGCCTCTACTGACAGATTGGTTCTTAGATAAGTCTGTGAAGTGGGAGAGTGAGGCCACAGACCTTTGTCCACTTTTAGCCTTTAATGTTGGCGTCACTGTATGGAAAGAGGTGAATTGGAATGCCCTTAATGGGAGACAGGGACCTTTCCCATGCGGAATCATGTCCCTCGGGTTGTATCCTCACTGGCAGGAAAGGTGTTCACTTTAAAAAGAGAGTCTTTTAAATAAGAAGTGAAAGGTTGCTCAGCTTGTCAGTCAGCAGGCCAAGGGTCCTTTGGTAAGGAGTGTCAGACCAGCAGAGGGGTTTCCAGAGGTGTCAGCTTTGGCTCTGTCTGTCTTAAAACCCCTTATTTCCTACCATCCTTCTTTTCACTAGGTGCCTCTTCCTGTTGTTTCTTCCTGCTGCAACAGTGTCCTTTGGTCTGTATTTTAGCCTGAAATCCTGTTATCCTTTGAATATACCAACCCTGTGGTGAGGTCAGGTACTGACCTGGTGGCAGTCCCGTGTTTTCCAAGGAGCTGCACCAGTGTGTCCTAACTGAGGATCCAAACAAGAGTGCTTTGGTATAGGTAGGGTGGGATTAATGTAGATAGCTGTGCTGATATTTGGGAAAGGAATGTGCTGCTGCTGCTGAATCACACGAGGTGGGCAGCCCCAGCCCAGGCCAGCGCAGATGGATCACATCAGTGGGAGCTTGGATGGAAAACATACAAGGATGAAGGGCTGGGAATGATATTATAGCATAAATAAAAATGGGAATAAAGCTCTGCTGTGCTGTCAGCACTTAGGAGCCACCAGGAGGGGCAAGTCACAGCCCAGGCAGGTTCACTGCCCCTGCTGCCTGTGATGGTCCTTGGGCTGGGCACCCCGAGGGGACTCAGTTTTCCTTCCAGTGACTCCGTACAAAGGCACCTCTCATCCTCCAGCTATTTTGGAGGCTCTTTTGGCCAACCAGGCCAATATTTTATTGCACAAATGCGATTGTCAGTCCAGAATATTTCGGGATGTTTTCAGTGCTGGTTTCTCTTTTTTTCTCAGCCCCCGGGGCTCTCTCTGAGCCCTTCAGATGTATTTGCCCACTGTGTTTGCCTCCCATCCTTGAGGTGCACCGAGGTGTTTTATACAGTGCTGTGTTAAATATAGAAAGTGACTTGGGAAGGCAGAACAGAGCAGCCACTCAATCACCTCACACGTGGAACACTGGACAGTAAATGAAGGGCTTCAGGAGCAGCAGGGCTGGGATTCCTGACCTCTGGCAGACACCCCTCCCATTGGGGTGGTTTTAAGGGGTTACTGTTGATTTCTTTCCACTCTGCCCCTTATCAGAGGGGACAGCTCAATGCTGGCACAGATGGCCCGGGAGGGTAACTTTAAATCATCCAGACCTCAGGAGTGAAAGCCAGATTTCAGTGTAGGAAAGCTTTTCCTATAAACTTGGTCTAAAGCTTAAAAGCCTTTTAAATTACCTGAGCTGATGAGTGGTTTTGCTGTTTAAATCATGTGGGATACAGAGCTTTACAGAGCTGTAAAGAAAACTAGATAAAATTATTCACTTTTTATTATGTTTGTCTTTAAGGCGGGAGATTCAGCAAAACCTGCAGAAGACAAGGAGTGAATATACTGCAAAAGACCAAAGTGGTGTTAGCAGAACGTGCTGCTCCCAGCCCAAGGAGTTGAAAAAGCAAGCTAAAAATTACTGAGAATGATGAAAAACTACTGAGATTTCCGTCACATTTCAGGGTTCTATGTGATTACTTTTTCGGCTTTGCCCAGAAGGTTTTAAGGAAAAGGTTTAAATAGTCAGGTTGCAGCGTGTGAGCCTAACATTCAGAAAGCCTTTTTATTAAGGCAGATGGGAAGGCTGTGCCTGTGTTTCTTGTAGGGCAGTTAGGAACAGCACGTCCTATGGGACTGTTACCCTGGCAGGAGAAGGGTGAAGGGCTCAGCTGCTGAGTGATGGGTGCTGATCAGTGTCAGTGGGCAGTGCAGTGGGTCACCCGTGTCCCAGAGGTGCCAGAGTTAAGGAGTGTTTCTGGTTTGAATATGGATTCAGTGAGCTGGCACTCACTTTGCCCAGGGTTTGAATTCCCTCTCTCTCCTGAGCTGAATTCAAGTTCTAGCTGAGTGTAGAATGAAGGCTGTGGTGGTATCGAGTGTCCCTTCCACAAAGCAGCAAGGCAGCAAAAGGCAAATGAGGAGACTGGGAAAAGGATCATGTGTCATCCTGCATGGCACTCTAGGAGAATCATTAAATGAGAGCTTCTCTAGTTTATTTTACTCTGAATGGTGGTGGTCTAAGCCCTTTCTTCCTTTGAGATTAAAAAATACATTTTTCTTTGAGATGCAGTTCTTTTCTAATAAGAATCCAAGTTTACAAATTCTAATTATTTGGATCCTTTGCTGAGGGACATGGTACTATTTTTCAGGCTCTGACAAGGGAAAGCCAGGTTGAACAATGCTGGCAAGGAGTCAAGCAAACAGGTGGTTGCAGTTACTGACATTTAAAATTTGGCTTGGACTTCCTCAGAAGATGAAGTTCCCATTTGAAGCCGAATGCTACACTTGTGTTTTGGACCTCCTGTAACTTGTCCTGAAGTCAGAACCTGCTGCACAGCCTTGGGAAGCTGTGGGGGAGTTGCAGGAAAGCGAAGATTCCAAATGAAAGCTGGAATTGTAAGGTAAGGAATATGCTTTAATTATACTTCCGTCATTACAGTCCACTAAAACCAGCAGAATGCTTGGGCCCAGGGGCTGTTCCTGTTCCTCCACAACTTCTGAATTCATGGGCTGAACTCAGCTGGATCCCTTAAATCCACACAGGTAGCAGAGCTCCAACAAAGGACACGTGTTGTGTGACTCTGCACACAGCTTGAGGCTCGAGAAAGGGAAAAATGGTCAGACTTTGCAAAAGATACCATGGGTTCACTTGGGAAACAAGGATGGAAAGAGGAGAGGTGGAAATCCCTTAATTATGCTGATCTTGGTGGTGTGATATCCTTTTAGACATTCTGTTGGACATAAGGGAACATGAGTGTTTTCTTAGTCTTCGGGTGCTTTGCCATTTTCAGTTGTTTTCAGAATGAAGTGTTGTGTGTGGCTGGGACAGACAACACTTGTAGGGCACCTCCAGGAAACAAGGGCCACTAAAACTGAGTGTTCCAGTCTGGATAAAGGTGTGCAAACTAAAGAAATTGATAAATAATTATATTTTTAAGCATTTCTCCGTAGGGTCATCATACAAAAGTGAAACTGCACTTTAAAACCCCCAAAAGAGAGGGGAAATAGGACATAGATCACCAGTATTGCAGTGAGGAATTTCAGTAGGAAAAAACTTTAACTTTTAAAATTTATTTTAACCATTTCTCCTTGTACCAACATGGTTTGCATATATGCTTGTCTGTTTATGTCATAAACAGTAATGAGCCTGACAAAGCAACAGAAAAGAAGCAGTGCAGAGTCTCTGTTTATACATATTTCCCCACATCTGTTCCCGTATGCCCTTACCTACGTGTGACCACACCACTAACCTGAGGTGAATTTTCAGGCGTGATTTGTTGCAACCAGGCTGGATTGTAAGTGAAAGCCTGAAGAAATACCCTACGTAGTGTTATAATCCCTTTTCTAAGTGCAGATCAGAACATTTGGCCATCCCGTGCTGTCCTGGGGGTGCCTGGAGTTGCAGCCCCTGTGCCACAGCACAGCTCTGGGGAATGCCAAGGTGGTGACAGAGTGTCACACGCTTGAATTGGAGCTGCCAGAGCAGCCTCCTTTACCTTTGCTGGCCTTTATGTCTGTTTTTATGTACTTGAAGCCAAACGTGTGCACCCATGTGGAGGTCTCCCTCTTCCTCCCTCCTCTTTGGTGCCTGGGACTGGAAGTTCCTGCTGCTTCTACTTTTGTTAGGAGTTGCCTAGAAGTTGAGCAAAAAGTCCACTGTGGTAGTTTCCCCTCCTCAGCAGCATCCAAGGCATTGTTTCCTCTCCTCTTCCTTTTCCCAGGAGCAGCAAGCAGCTCTGCTGAATGGATTTCTCCATGAGGTTATTGTGCAGGTCAGGAGGTTAGCTCACTTTTGTCTCTTTACCCAACTGCTGCAGAAGAAATCCTCTGTGTGTTCCCCTGCATTGTAAAGGCTGGTAAGAAAGAGAAGCCCAAGTCATCCATTAATCCCTGGGCAAAGTCCTATTGAAGCAGCTGCAGTGAAAGCTCTCACATGCTGCCCTGGAAGTGACCCTGGCTGTGACGTGCTGAGGTGACCCTAGGTAAGGTCAGAAGCTCAGGTCTCATTTTCATTTAAGCTTCTGGTTTTTAAGCAGTGTTTGGGGTCGTGCCTCGTGGATCGGCTGAGCTCTTAAAGCAGCTGGAGCCTTATCGAGAGCGAGCGGGGATGGGGAGTCCGGAGAGGCAGGGGTTTATCTCCTGCACATTGCTGCTCTCTCCTCTCAAATTACTCTTGTTTTGGCTGCAATATTTAATGACCATGACCCCATGTGAGAGCAGCAAGTGGTATCAGGCTTTTAGCTTAAGCTGCTTTGCGGAGACAAAGCACCTGTTTTAATTCCTTCTGGAAATGGAAGTGATTTGGAAGCGTCCCAGCAAATGCAAGTCCCAGTGGTAATTCTTGCCTGGCTGTATGCTTTCCCAGCAAGGGTGTGAATTGGAGGGACCTGTGCACACAGCTCCTGGATGGAATTTTCAGGAGGGCTGAGAGAGCCGAGGCCCTGTGTCCTGGCATTCTGTATGCCAGGTTGTGTTTAATGGAGAGACAGCAGCACTGTGGAGGCTTTCACCCGGTGTCCACCCAAACCTCCAGGTCCCCCCTTTCCCAGAGGGAAAGGAAAAAGAAAAAGAAAAAAAGAAAAAAAACCAACCAGCTGAGAGATAATGGCAAAGCAAATTCAGAGTGGCTAAATACTTAAATTTATTACTAACAAGATAAGAACTAAAACTAAAAGTAATAAAACTCCTCGGAGCGGGGAGCTCTGAACTGAACTGAATCAGCCACTTGCTTAGGGAACTGACTTTTGACAGAGCATTACTGGTTTCTACCTTTCATTTTTCGTTTCTGTGGTGCAGCTTGTGCCTTTTCTGGGTTAGGACACATCGGGAGAGCTGATTTCCATTATGTTTGAGTGGGAAGGGAGAGTTGAAGTGTGCGACCTCCCTCCCTCCGTATGGAAACTTGTTTTGTGTGCATCAGGGACAGAAGTGGAATCGTTGAAAAGTCATCCCCCGCCCCAAAGTCTCTCTAAGTACGTGACTAAAACTGAAGCACTTGCTAAGTTACCAAGGAAGAGTGTGGAGCTGGTGAAGCCAGTGGGAGCTGGACAAAGAATCCCAGAATCATTAGAGAAGACCTTCAAGGTCATCAAGTCCAACTGCTAACCCAGACATGGAACAGGGTTATTATTTCTGTTGAGGATTCAGGGTGGTTTTATTTGCATTTTATTTGGCATACCGCTTTTCAAAACTCACCACCTTAGAATAGGAATAATTTTATGGCATGTACCTGCTATACAAAATTCACAAGCGCTGCCTCTTTCCATTCCTTTTCACTTTTCACCATGTATTTTACAACTGCAATTTTCATGTCTCACATTTTTTTCTCTCCAGTTTCCTGTGGTTAAACCTTGACCATAAATCCTAGGCTGCTTTGTTAAAAATAATAGGTGCACTAAATTTCTTCATATAACAGTCTGCTAGATTAATAGTGGCTTTAAAACAATTAACTATGGCTGTGTGGTTTAATATTCCCAGTTTTAATGCACCATGAAGGAGAAACCAGAGGCATCGTCATTTACAGAGTGCTTGTGTTTCACATGCAGTCCAGTGATCCTTGTCTGGTACCGTGATACTGGGAACCCCTTCTTACACAGACAATTCCAAATAAAGCTTCCTGTGAAGGTTTGAAAATGAAATGACAAGTCACTGGGTGGCAGATAAGGCTAAAATTAATTTAACTGTGGTTTCTCAGCCAAAAAAGCTTTGGGATGCATGATTGGAGTTGCCACACAGGGCAACTGGAGGAGAGGTGGGTTTATGCATTGTAATGGCAATATTTTAGGCATAAAATTTGGTTCTTGTAAATTCTGCTTTTTATTAAGGCTGGAAACCTTAGCAGGTCATGGCCACATGATGTGGTGTGTCACAGAGCAGGATCTGGCCCTCCAGCCCTGCCTCATGGGGGATCCCACCCTTGGGTTATATTTGCATCCAGGCAGGCTCCATGGAGAAGGAGCACCTGAGGCCACAAGGTCATTAAAGGAAGGTAGGATTTGACTCCCAAGCCATATTTCAGCAGAAAGAACAGAGTTCTAAATTTCCTAAATTCCTAAATTTCAGGAAATGTCACTGCCAAACTGAGCACCAAACTCTGTGTGTGTGCAGGATTGATGAACACTGGGATTTGTCTGGACTATAGATATTACTCCACTATACATATTATTTCTAGATATGATAGTTGAATTTACAAGGGGCTTGTCTCAAAAAAAAATAAAAATATTGGAAGCCTGTATTAAGTAGCATTGCAAGAACTCCTGATCAGTAACTTCCCGTGGTTCCACAGAGGGAATGTTCTTCTTTAAATGTCTCAGTTCGAGTTCTTCCTCCAATTAAACCTTACTTTGGAACTGCTTTGTGTGCAAGGGGATGTGAGCCCTCATGCAGACCATGTTCCAGAGCAGGTAATGCCACGTTTTGCTCCCCAGGGTGTTTACCCTGCCAAGTCCTGCTGCAGCCTTCCTGCTCCAAACCTTGGCCCTGTGCAAAGCCTGCCAGATCTCAGTGCCTCTTTGCTTCAGGGCCCAACCTCAGGTTCAAAACATACTTGTGGCTGTCAGTCTCGTGCCTCAGCCAAAGCTGCCCAGATGCAGAAAGCCTGAGGGATTCTAGAACTGCAAATGCTTAACAGATTTTTAACAGATACATATATATATGTACGTGCATATGTAAATAGATATATGCATAGGTACGTATATCAGGCTTAAAATGCACACAAGGAATGTATGATTTCTTTGATAATAGTGTGGCCAGACAGGGCCGCTGGAGATGAGAAATGGCTTGAATTGAACTTTCAAATATTGCCTCAGTTTCCGTGTGTTACAGGTGCGGCACTTGGGCTTGCTTCTCATTTGAAATTAAGAGGCATCAAATGTTAACGCCTTATTTTTGCTCTCTTACAGTTCTGTCAAGCCTTTGACAGACCACAAGGCAGAATATCCGCCCTGGCCCCCAGCCCTGTCTGTTGTGTGTCTTGGTTCCTCTGACATTCAGAAACTTTGGAAGCCAGTTTGGGCAAGTTTAACAGCCTAGGAGGTAACAGGCACCACGCTGGATTGCCAGAGCTCAGCAACAGCTTTCCTAGAGGGCAGGAGTTTGGGTCTCTGTGTCCGTGGAAGGGCGTGGGACTAGAGGAGCTTGAAGGTGTCTCTCAAGCCAAGGCAGTGGTTGTGTGACCCCACGAGGCCCTGCAATCAAATCAGGCCTGAGGCTGGACGGGTCCGTGTGAGGACATCAGCACCGTGTTCAGCTCTGAGGGAACGTGCAGGAGGGAAATAAAACACAGGATAACTGCACAGTGAGCGAGTTACCTTTCGGTGTGGAATCTGGAGCTGCCCATCTACGGACCCCTCAGCCTGGCCCGTTCTGGGCTGCCCCAGAAGTGGCTCCGTGTGGGTGGTTACGGCGCGCTGAGTGTGGTTAATGTACAGAGAGGAGCCTGCACTTGTAATAACAGATGCATTCCCACTCTCTCAGAAAAATTCCTTTTCTTTTTTGGCTTTGTGAGAGAGCGTTGTGCAGTTCAGGACCTGTATCCTCTGAAACAGCAGGCCTGCTGTGGTTGGAATATTCAAGGTATCTCCTGGAAATTGAGGCTGGTGCTTTCCTCTTTAAATGCTGCTGTGAGGCAGCTCTGCTTTAGTAGAACGAGTATTTTGTTTTTCATGCAGATAGGGTGGGTTTTGGTGGGCAGGTCGGCTTAAAACTCATGGTTAGGCTGTCACTGGTACTCTGAGAACGTTCAAGCAGCAGCATGTTTGTGCTACACGAGGCCAACAAACTGATTTGGGTCGGTCGTGATGGCTTCACAGCAGTGGCAATGCAGGAGGCACAAGGGGATGGTTTTAAATTGGATTTCAGTTTGGGATCCACGTGTCTGTAACACTGGCTAATTCTGACCCCGACACAATCCAGTCCTGCTTTGAATACTCTTTGGCCTCCGGCTCCTGAAAGGTGTTTGCAGGGCTTTTGTTCCCCCCGGGAGTGGCACGGTGGTGTCTGTTGCTAACTGCTTATGCACAGTCTCAACTGTGTGACATCTTCTGGGGGGAGAGAAGGGACCAAGAACATACAGAGCATGTTTGTGAAGATTTCTGTCTGTGGAAGGCCCGGTGTGAGTGGATTTTGGGGTCTGCCCAGGCCAGCAGCGCTGCCTTTTGTGTTCCTGGTTGGTGGGGAGACAAGTAGCTTTATGGTCCGACTCCAGTCCAGTGGGACCTTTGTCAACTGTTGTCACTGGGCATGGGGTTTAAACTGGAGAGTCAATTTAGGTTAGACAGAAGGAAGGTTTTTATGATGAGAGTGGGGAGGCCCAGGCACAGGCTTGCCAGAGAAGCTGTGTCTGCCCCATCTCTGGAAGGGTCTAGTGGGAGGTGACCCTGCCCACGGCAGGGGCTTGGAACGAGATGAACTTTCAGGTTCTTTCCAACCAAAACTTCAGACCCAGTATTCTTCGCTGCACTGCCTTGGGTTGACTGGAAACACAGGAGCTTGGGGATGCGATCCCAGGCTGGGGAGCCGCTCCGGGAGTCCCAGCCGGGGTGCGATGGCAGCATCCCTGCACACCCAGCGCTGGGAAAGGTGTTTCCCTGCGGCTTCCAGGCACACGTCGGAAGGACGGGGAGCGCCGAGGATGCGGCGGGAGGGTTTCTCCGCGTGTGTATGTCTCCGTGTGTGTGTGTATGTGTGTGTGTGTGTGCGCGGGCGGGTTCCCCGGCGGTGCCTGACGTGGAGCGCCGTGCGGGGCGGAGGCGGAGCCGCCGCGGGTTTATCAGCGCTGCGGGTCGCGGCGGCCGCGCAGCAACAGGAGGTGCGGGGGACCCTCCGCCGGCCCCCGGCCCCGGGACCCTCCGCAGGGCAGGGCAGGGCAGAGAGGAGCGGCAGGAGGAGGGAGCGGGCGGAGCGCGGCCGGGGCCGGCGGGCTCGGGATGGTGCTCCTGCCCCTCTGGGTAGTGGCAGCCGCGCTCCTGGGGACCCGCGCTGTGCCCGGCCGGCAGGTGAGTGGCACGGGAGGGGGCCG
>VXAU01001186.1:428238-484691 GCA_013399695.1 Formicarius rufipectus
CTCCCTGCCCCGCTCCTCCCTGCCCCGCTCCTCCCTGCCCCGCTTTTCCCTGCCCTGCCCTCCTCCCGTGCCCCGCGGCTGGACCGCCGGCTCTCCACCCTCCTCCTCGTCCTCCTCCGTGTCCGAGCAGTCCCAGCCCGGGCTGTGAGCTGCAGCGGCAGCCCCCGGTGCGTCCCTTCCCTCTGCATCCCGACCACCCCCGGCATCCCGTGCCCCCGGAGACAGCGGGTACCACGCCGGCAGAGAGCTGGCACATCGCTGCCGCCGTCCCTGCGGTCACTCGGGAGGGCCACTTGGCTTTCGCGTTCTTTAGCGTAGATCCAAAGATGAACTGTCAGGTCTCTGCCCCGGCACTCGTGCGTCTTGGAGCTCGTTGCTTTCCTGGCTTTACAGCCTTGCTCTGGTCACCTAACTTAGTTTTTGGCACGTTGTCGCAATATATGGGATGGGTCATTCAGAATTAGGGTTGCTTAGCAGCTCCCCTTATGTTAAACTTGCTATGGACTCTTTTTGTATATTGGTGGGAACAGCTGTTTATTCAGTTAAGGAAGAATTGCCATCCCTGGAAACCAAAAACAGAAACATAAAATAGTGCAGCACAGACCAAGTGATTTTTCAGCCGTCTGCCGTCCCCCCTTTGCATAGTAATTGCATTAACAACTTGGTACATGTGTTTCTTCTCTCTTCTGCAGGCTGGTAAAGAACAACAGATCCAAATAGGTAAGTCTTTTTAGCTATTGTTGCTGCTGTCAAAACAGAAATAAAAGAAGCAAGCTCAACAAACTAGTTATTCTCTGGAGAAATGATCTGTATGCAGGCGAGCATTCCCCACCATTGCCACCCAGGAGCATTTGTAGTTGCACGGTGACGTGGCATGGATTGAATTTGCATGTCCTCTCGTGCTGTGGTTTGGCATCCTGATGTGTCTGTGCTTCCTTACAGCAGTTATAAAATCTGTACTGCTCACTGTTGCCTTGTAAACTGACAGGCCTGGGTGAGAGTGTGCCATGCAGCGAGTCTGGTGTTGGTGGCACATGCAGGTGCTGAAGGGAAAGGTGCCTCTTGGTGCACATGAGTGGCTTCGTACTGCAACTTCAGCCTCTTGGGCTCCTCCCAAAGACAAGGAGCTTTCTTAGGGGGATGCGCCCGCTGTTTAGCTACAGGAGACGTGTGTTTGTCTAGACCAAGGCAATTGGGCGTTCTAAAGGGATGGAAGAGGTGGTGGGAGGATGTGGAAGCTGTCCTTGCCTCTCCCAGGGGGTTAGTGCCAGGGAATGCCCTGCTGTGTGCTCCTTCCCTTCCCCAGTGTGAAACGAGCCTTCCACCATCCTGCCGAGTGGCTGTCCCTGCACACGAGTGTGCTCCAGAGCTCTTCAGGAGCGGGAATGGGCCCCAGGCAGTGCTGCTTCCAGTTGCCATTAGACCTCCAGCCCTGAGGTTTTGGTTCAGGTTTTGTTCAGAAAAGAATCTGAAGCATTTCTGTAAATTCTGGAGGTCTTGTCTCAGTTTCAGTTCTGGCACTGCATCCTTCTGGGTTGGTTTCCACTGCGATCAGTGCGTAATGGGAGCGGAGGTGGTGAGGTACGTTTAACGCTAACTGGCAAACAGAGGGTTTTTCCAGTGGCATGCTGATCCTGTGTTTTATTTCTGGGCCTTTCCATGAGAAATGGATTGTGTTTGAATTTCAGAAACCATAAACTGTATAGGAATGCATCGTTTAAATTACACAGTACATCAGACAAAATTCCTGACTCTGGGAGACAACTTTCTGTCCTTTAATGTCTTCCTTTCCTTCACAGCCTCGGCCCTGCTGTACTCAGGAATGTTTGGGGCTGTATTTGATCCTGTAAATTATGCTTCAAAAAGTATGGGGCCATAGAATTCCAGAATGGTTTGGATAGGGAAGGACTTGAAAGATCATCTTGTTCCACTCCCTGCCACGGGCAGGGGCACCTTCCACTATCCCAGTTTGCTCTAAGCCCCATCCAACCTGGCCTTGGACACTTCCAGGGATGGGGCAGCCACAGCTTCAAACTGTGGCTTACTCAGTTGAGAGTTGTAATGAGTTGGAGGCAAAGCCTGCATTGGGATTGTCTCAAATGTGCTGTCCTACTTCTGAGCCTGTACCAAGTGTCACTCTGCGTCGCTGTGGTGTATTTTGAGTTGGCCCGGGGCTGGCTGCTGTCAGCAGCTGATCTTTTCGCCTGAGGAGTCACTTAGGGCAAACTAAAGCCACCTGGGGGTTTATTTTTGTTACCTCTCAGCACAGACTGGGTACAGGCACAGGGAGTTACCACATTTAATGACCTGCATTCATGCACAGTGTGCTGCAGTGCCTGGGGGCTGTCAGGAGGAGCTGGCTCTGTGTCACTCTGACACAGTCAGCCTGAAGGTGCTGATGCTCAGGGCTGTGCTGCGACTTCACCTCTCCTCCGCAGCCTCCCACTCAGCAGCTCCACTGCTGTTCGGTGCCACTGCTGGAAGGAGCCTGGGATCTGACCTGTGACACGACAGTGCCAGGCCCCTCCATCTGCAGAAAGCACCTGCGGCTCTGCAGAGGCTGCAAAAACACCACATCGGTCGTTTCTTGGGCTGTGTGTATCCCCGGGGCAAGGGACAGCAAAGTCAAGGAACGAGGACAACCAGAGAGGTGTCCCACATCAGCCTCTCTCCTCGCAGTCCATTGCTTGTACTCCTCCAGCTTGCAGTGTCCGGGTACTGCACAGTCTCATCCCCGTTCAGGTGTGGAGCTGTGAGGGAATTTTCAGGAAATCCATCACCCTTTCCTGTCTTGGCTTTCTCTGTGGGCATTTCTGCCACCTAAAGGCAGCCAAAAAGAGTGAACAGGAGATCTGGAGTGATCCAGGTTGTTGAGAGGGACCAGCACTGCTCTGTTGTTTCTGGAAGCCACCAGCCAGTGGTGAGGTCACCAGATGAGGGCAGAAAATGATGATGGGCAAAACCCCTGCCTGGCTTGTTTGGTGGTCTCCAGACCTTCTCTTCCAAAGCATCACTTTGCTAAGTGGCCAGAGCAGCCCTGTGTCATCCCACTGTGCTCATCTGTGGGATGGGAGCGTGATCCCCCAGAACACGGCACAGTGCCTGTGTGGAAATGCTGTCCCCTTCATCCCTAGGGCAGCAGGGAACTGTTGTCCCCCCAGCACTTCCCTGCAGAGCTGGGTCCCTGCCATGCATCAGTCTGGTTGTGAGTTCCAGGCAGGAGGTGCCAGCACAGGGATGCTCTGGAGGTGTCACCTTAGATCTAGTCCTCTTGCTGAGGGAGCTGAACTTCCTGACCCTCAGGCTGCACCCAAACACCTCCCAGGAGAGGTGGGGGAGCTCTGGAAGCTGATGGGAGCTCACTGGTCATCCTGTCGAGGGATGGTCTGGGACTCAGCAGTAGAGCCCTGTGCAGGGGCTGTGTGGGTGGGATGTTACCAGGAGTCCCCCCACGTTTATTTTCTTCAGTAGCTTAGTTTAGACATAATTTGTCTGAACTTTCAGAAATTCCTCCTTTTCCACTGTGCTTTTGTAATCTCAAGTGCATGTTTGGGCATTCGGAGTTCTCCTGTGGACACCCACCTTAGCAGCTTTTGATCAATCTATTTCACAGAATCTTGTCTTAAAGAAATAATACTTTTTTCCAAATGCAGGTGATAAAAAAGGGGAAAAGTTTAGGATGTTTGAACCTCAGTTGACCACAGCTGTTGTACAGTGCAGAGACAACTCTTGGGAGCCAGCAGTGTTAATTCTGCAGTTTAATGAGTATTTGAGGGCAAGAAAAGCAGGGACAGCTCTCTTCAGAGGCATTCTCTAGCTAATTATGTTTTGGCACACAATGAAAGAATGTGATGCTCCTTCTTAAGTGCTTCCTTTCAACTTAAACGTTGTGCAACTGGAGCAGCAGTTGAAAGCCAGGTTTTAAAAAAATTGAGAAAATTTGCTGTTAAGTGCTTTTCCTCTTGCTCTGATCAGCAGTGTCAGCTTTGAATTAGCGGAGCAGATCGACTCTGAAATTCCAGCTTAGGAAAGGGAACACCTACAGCTGGAATAGCATTTCCTCGGAGCGTGCAGTCTGTGGAAAAAGGGTAATGTAAGTCAGCGGAGGAGTTCAGATGTCTTCGGGATTCAGTCATGTCCCATTTCATTTTAATTGCCTTTGAACAAAAGGCATTTCCTCTTCTAGCTCAGCATTTACGGGCTCTGGAAAAGGCTTTTGCTGACTCAGACCCTTGACAGTTCTCATTTTCCACCCTTTGTTCCTACCTTCTTGTGGCTAGCTGGCTCTTATTATTAGCAAAGCTGCCTCTTTTTTTGCCCCAGCCTGTGGAAACGTGGGAGTTGATCTGCGAGATGTGCGGAGCAGTTTCTCAGTCGGGGTGGTGAGCACAGAATTTGGTCACCAGACTGTGGTGCACGGAACCTCCTGCTTTAAAAAAAACCAACCCAAGCCACGAGGAATCTCGGCGAGGTCAAAGGCAGAATGTCAGCCTGGGGATGAAATCCCAGCCCTGAAGCACCGGGGATGTGTGGAGCCAGGTTTTTACTCTGACCCAGTTAGGATGTGCAGCCCAGCAGCTCTGTCTCCTGTGCACAGCCTGGTGTCTAATTAACAGAAATTGCTTGAGAGTTTGAATTCGGTCCCCTCTCTGAGGAGGCAGATTAGCAATCCTGAATGAGAATTCCCACTGTTTTACATGGGAATTATCCTAAGGATAATGGCCTAATTAGGATGCCAGTTTTAGAAGCTGATCTTGTGGGTGTGTGGCCACATAGGTGGAGTTGGCTGCTGCTGACACCCACCCTGTGGCCGGTGGCTGTAGGATGTGGGGTGCCAGTGGGCTTGGAAATGACGTTCTCACGTTCCTGGGATATAGTATTTGTATATTAATACATTCATAGTGCAAGAATTGAAATGCCTATGTGCGTCCTACTAGTACCATACATTGTTTGCCTGTCAAATTCCTCGATAACTGGCCTGAAAGAAAATGGAAAGCAGTTCTGTGAAGCCATTAGGAACAGTTTCCTCCTGAAGTTACTCATTCAATGTGTGCATCTTTTAAAACCAGCAGCCTCTGCTGCCAGCAGAGAGGAACTGGCTACTGAGCTTTTCTTTCCTCTTGATTCTCAGCTCTAGTGTGATCCACACTGGGAGCAGGTAACATTTAGCTCACTTAATTAAGTACACTTATTTGAGGAATTCTCAGTGGCACTCAGCGCTGCCAACAGAGCTCCCCGGTCCTGGAGGATTTCAAATGGAATTGTCAGTAATAGCACTGTAATATTGCTTTCCCCAGCTCTCCCAGGAATTGAGGAGCAAGGGAATAACTATTTCTGTGCTAAGTAAGTTTCTGAGGCCTTTTGACTCTCACACAGTGGAGTCTGCTGGCTTAGACTTAGGCCTTGGGAACGGTGGTGTGGCCCCCAGCTTGAGCTGGCCCCAATCCTCTTACAGCCTGGACATGGGACACCAAATATCCTGGTTGCTTCCAGGTTCCAGAGGTGCCAGTGGAACGATAAACTCATGGGATGGGTTTGTTTTCCAGTGGGGTGAAATTACTTGGGAGACACGTTGCCTTGGCCAGGGGTTGTGCTGCTGAGCTTCCAACATCCTTCATCCCTTTGCAGTGTGGGTTTGCTGGGTCTGTGGCTGCTCTCTGTTGCACTGAGGTGCAGGATTTGGGTAAAACCTGTGCAGTGCTGCCTTGTGGAGTTTTTAATAATTAGCTTTTCTATTTTTGATCTCTCAGAGGACACGCAATAGCAAGTTGCTGGGTAAGGGGATTTATAGAGGGAAAAGTTACTGCCTTTACCATTGCTGACACGGGTTAGTTTATCAGCAGTGTGTGATACCCGCTGCATGTTTTCCTTGTCTGTATTTCCTGAGAAATCCGTGTGCAAACTGTGGTTGTAACTGAGCATGGCACCTCATTGTCAAAGTCTTAACTGGGGGTGCTGATGCAGGAGCGAGCCGTTCTGTCTCAGGTGTGTCATGGAGCTGTGTGGCATTTCTCAGAGGGCAATTTGGAAGCCTCTCCTGGGGCTGTGGAGCAAACCTGAACCCCAGGAAACTCCCACATAAGTGTCAGTGAATATTTCAGGGGTCTCTCTGCAAGTTTTAGGAAAAGCATTTTAATAGTAACAACTGGTAGAAAGAAATTCCTCCCCGTGAGGGTGGGCAGGCCCTGGCACAGGGTGGGCAGAGCAGCTGTGGCTGCCCCATCCCTGGGAGTGTCCAAGGGCAGGCTGGATGGGGCTTGGAGCCACCTGGGCTGGTGGAAGGTGGATGAAGGAGCTGGAACTGAATGGTCCCTTCCAACGCACTGATTCCATGGCAAAGGAGGAGCAGAGCCCTGTGCCTTCCACATTCCCGTGCTGGCATTTCAAACAGCAATCCCAAGCTGGGAACTTTGGGAGAATGGGGAGAGGGGATCGTTCCTCGAGTCTCTCCTCCTAACCTCCCTTTGTTGTTGGGTGTTCCTCCCGGCAGAGCTGCGGAAGGGCCGGCCGAGGCCGTATGGCTTGGTGGTGCCCATCAGCACCGATGCCGACGGCGGCTTCGTCTCCAGCGTCCTGTCGGCGACCCACCCGCGGCGGGCGGCGCGCCAGGCGGCCCCGCGCCCCCGCGCGCTCTACTTCAACGTCAGCGCCTTCGGCAGGCACCTCCACCTGCGCCTCACGCCCAACACCCGCCTCGTGGCCCCCCGCGCCGTCGTCGAGTGGTACGGAGACGCCGGAGGAGATGGGAAGGATGGTGGGAACGCCAGCAGGGCCGGGAGCGCTGCGGAGGAGCGGCCGTGGAAGAGGGAGCCCCTGTGGAGCAACTGCGCCTACGTGGGGGACATCACGGACGTGCCCGGCGCTGCCGTGGCCATCAGCAACTGCGACGGGCTGGTAAGGCTGGCTCTGCTCACCGCTGCTTCTGGCGCCTTTAACTGGCCCTGGCTGATGGTGGCGGTGGCAGAATTTGGTTGCTTAAATCCCTTAGGAAATACTGGTGTGGGCAGCGTGGGTAAAACCCTCCCGAATGTTCGTTCGCGAGGTCTGGCCGTGATGATGATGATGGCTGGTGTGGGCAGTCAGTGGTACTGCTTTGCTTTCCTCTGAGCCTGATGAGCAAAGCCCTTCGTGCCACTGGTGTGAGAAATAAAACCTAAGTCTTGCTGGGTTGCTTTGCTTTGGGATAATTCCTCTGAGCCTGTTGAGCAAAGCCCTTCGTGCCACTGGTGTGAGAGGGAGGAATAAAACCTACGTCTTGCAGCGTTTCCTTTTCACTTGCGTGAGGTGTTGCAGACAGGAAAATTAATAATGAAGATGTTTTTAGACTTAAAAGGCGACCTTCTGGTGGCTGAATTTAGAATTTGGCGTCCAAATAACCCCTCTGTGCTTCTCTGGTAGCAAAATCACAGGCTGCCCTATAGTCCAAGAATAGCAGCTTTACGTTTTAAAGGGTTTATTTATGAAGTGAGCACACTGTTCTCTTTTAGATGCAGTTTTGTTTCTCAGGAGGTGTCACATGACAATTGAGTGGTTCGTGTAAAGGCCAGGTTGGACAGTGCTTGGAGCCACCTGGGCTATTGGAAGGTGTTCTTTTTTTCTCACAGCACCCAGGAGAAGCACTTCATGTGCTTCCCATGGTTTTAGGGTCTGGACTAGGAGAATGTGGGCTTTTTCACTGAGGAGAGGAGAAACGCTCCTGGGTCATCCTTGCCTCTCTTCATCACAACCTTAGCTGGTTGTAACATCTCTTGGAGCTCTGCTCATGTGAGTGTGACAGAAATAAATAATCCCTAAGGTTTATTTAACTTTTTTTCCTCCTGGCATCTCCAGAGGTAGCAAAAGGAACTTGCAGTTACCATTGCTGGCCTCTCTGTTGCTGTACTATGTGTCTCTCAACCCAGCTAGAATATTTGATACCCAGTGTATCCTAAAGATGTGAAGGGTGAGATAATGTGGCTAAACAGAAACTGGAACAAGAGTGAGAAATTCTAGGGCCGTGTGTCTGTTGGAGAGATTTATTTTCGACTTCAAAGGAATTCAGACACTCTCCAGAGTAGCCAGCTGGGTTCTGAGCTCTTGGGAGAAAGTGAAGGGAATCACTGGAGTAGCAATTTGCACAACGTGTAGCTTATAAAAGAAGTCTGATAAGTAACAAAAAGAGCACTTGGGTGCCAAATTTCAATTGCTTGATTTTGATTATATGGAGTACTTGGCATTTGCCTTAGGAAAGCAAGAATCTGCCCACGATCTCTTGCTCAGTCCAACTTACGTTTAAACCCCCAAATATTTGGGTGCTTTTGTTTTGAAATAGTTTGCATATCTAATTCTGCAGTGCAAGTCTGCATGCCATCAACTTTTGCAAATTCCTATCTTCACATCTGCTTAATCTCCCTTGGAAAACAACCCTGCTTATTTAAAAACCCCACATACATGTGCTGCCTGCACTTGTCATGGCAGAAGGACACTTCATTTGTCAGGGAGGAGCTGCCTCTTGTCTCCTTCACTGGCTGTCAGAAATCTGGGTCTCCCACAGGTTTCTGCTGGGTATTTCTGCTGCTCTTGGGTCAGAAGAGCAGTACTTATTGTCAGAGCCTTTCGTCTTTGACTTCAGATGCCAAGTAAAAATGGGACTTAAAATATTGTTTATTGGACATTATTTTGGGTTGTTTTGTTTGTTGGCATTCCATGGCCCTCCAGCCCAGTGCTGTGTGCTCTTATTTGGAAGTGCAACTGTTAGCAAATGAAAGATGCTCAGGAGTCTTCCTGGCTTGCAGAGTTCAGCTGCCAAACCAGGGAAATCCTGGAAGACAGACCAACCATCAGGAATTAAAAAGCCAAACAAATCTGCTCACATCTACCACTTGTGCTGGATTATTCCTCACTTGCTTATCGCCTTCCCTGTTTTCTGAGGATATGGAGACAGGAAGAAACATGTCTGTGTGTGTTCACAGCTCCTTTCCTCTGGCACACCTGTTGGGAACACAGGCTGGAGGATCTCATCCTAGAGATACTTGCACAGGCTTTAGCCTTGGGTCAGGAAAAGCTTGAAAAATCTGCTGGGATTGAGGTGTGTGGGGTCCAAGATGTTTCAGGGCATCTTGATTTGTTTCAAATGCTCTTTTATCACCTTCGTTCCGCCAGCACTGGACTGTTAAGCCTTATTTCTTGTTCCTGTGTTGGTCCTAAACCTGTTATTTCAGCATGATTTCCCCCAAGCTGGCAGGGCTGGAGCTCCCAAATGGAGAAACAGCTTTCGAGGAGCCTCCGGTGGTTTATCCCAGCACACTGGAATAGATTCTGGAGAAAAAACACCTGGCCTGTTGATGAGCGTCTGGTTTAAGTGCACGGGAAGCTCTTGCTGAGCTTTGGGTTGGGACCATCCCCTTGGGCCTGGAGGTCTCTCCCACAGCCATTCCCTCCCTGCTGGCTGGACTGGGCTGGGTGGGCTGCAGCTGGGCTCCATCCCTGTCACCTCTGTGCATGTGGCCCTTCCCACGGGCTCTCCAGGCCTGGGAATCCATGGGAAAGATGGGTTCTCAAAGTTCAGGAGCTCCAGAAACTTGGGAAGATGTGGTGGCTTATTCCAGACTAGGGGATTCCTGTGTTGGACAAGGAGGGGGGGGAGCAAGGGAAGCAATGGGGGCTGAAGTCAGCTGTCAGGATAGTGTAAAATAATATCAGAGGGAACTTTCCTATATGTCTGCTTTGCTTCTGCTTGGAGTTGGGTTAAGCGCATGGCTGCTTAATCCTTGCCTCTCGGGGTGCAGCCCAAGCTGATGCAGACAGTCATTCAAGCTCCATTTGTCTCTTCTTGTTTGTTTCTGTGAGCCTTTCTAAGAGGGCCAGATCTGGGCTGGTTTGCCTCATTTCCAAGCCTTTGCATCTCTTCCTCTCCTCCTGCCTCGCACTTCTCCTTTTCTCATTCACAGCTAATAGTAGGGGTTGGTAAAAAGGGCGATGCTCAGGGTTTCCATGTCTGTCTTGTGTGCTTGTTCTCCTCTGAAATGATCATTTTTCTCCAGGCTGCAGCTCCCTCTGTCCCAAATGGACTGTGGTCACAGGGAAAACTGGACACACAAATAGCATATCTGCTGCTGCGGGACTTCACGCAGGTCAGAGTGGCCCAAAATGTAAGGAGCTGCGCAAAATACATCTCATAGCACAGAAGTTTGCAGTTATTTGGGTAAAAGGTTTTCCAAAAGCAGGCACAAAATTAAGAATTCTTTTTTCCCCCCCTCCATTAGCCTTCCCCAAATGTGATTTCTCGGGGGGAGAAGGAGGGAGCCAGAAGGGGCCTGGGAGCAGACTCCAGTGAGGAATTAGAGAGCCACCTTTGCAGTGATCCCCTTTCCCCCCTCGTTGCTTTGATTGCAGTGATTCCTTGCTTAGAGCCAGGGCTTGAGATTCCCAGCAAGCTGCTGGAGCCTGTGTGGATCCCAGCCAGGGTTTGTGTCCATCCCTGCTGTCACAGGGACAGGGGGCTCTGTCCAGGGGTCTCTGCCTGGTGCTGCTCGAGTTGTCAGTGCTTGTTCAGTGCTTGACTGCCCCCTCTATAAGCTGTGCAAAGAGTTAGTGCTTTGAATTCCCTTTCTGTTTTATTTTATGGTACAAGAGACACTTGATCAGAAAAATTAATACTTTTGCCCTTAATAGCAGCCAACTTGGAAAAATGCATCAGTTTCAAGAGTATTTGTAGTTATTTCTGATTGAGAAATGAGGTTTTTCTAATTTGACAGGATGTCCATGCCAAGATTAATGTATTTGTTCATTTCTCCACATTATTAGCCAGGTGAAATATGTCTGAAGACATCAGTTACTGCTCCCTGTGGAAGTGCACCCTGGAAGTGGGACTCTGGATAGGGGCATTCCAAGGGATGGTGTTCTGCTTAAACGTCCCCATGAATAGTAATAAATGTCTGTTAAATATGGCTTTGGGTCAGCAAATCAGCCTTTGGACCTATAAATAAGGGTTTGGCCTCTAAACCTGGGGTTTCAGACCTTCCAGCACATTCTTTGGGCCTTTAGGATGGTGCCCTTAGACTTCAGAAGGAATATTTGTAACTTGTGAGGGTTTCTACTCTAAAAATGAGCGTTTCAGTCCTAGAATTGAAGCTTTGAGCACCAAAAATTAGTCTTTGGGACTTAAACATGAGGGGTGTAGGTGTAAAAGTAGGATTTAGACTCTAAATATGAGGTGTTGGACACTCAAGATGTGCCTTGGACCCTAAAAACAACTGTCTGGATCATAAAAGTGGAGCTGTGGGCACAGAAAGTGAGGCTTTGAGCACTGAAAGTGCCTCTTTGAGCTATATATGTTCCAAAAAGTGTAGGCAGTTTAGTGCTTTTTGGCTCACAGGAACTGTTTGTAGGCACTTTTTGGTAACTGAAGTTAAAGTTTTTCTGGTTTTCTTGTTTTATTGTCTAATAATAATAATATCCAAAGTGCCTATGAACTCTTTAGAAGGGGAGGACTTCCCTGGGGGTGGTTCGTGAGGGCCCTCTGGAACATCCCAACAGGAACAATCCCAAAGACCTGAGTTTGGAACTTAACACCTGCCCCAGGCCGGGCAAAAGGTGCATGTGCTAAGTAGGCATGAGCAGAAAATGCAGGGCTAAAAAGCACCCCCTGCTGTGCTTAATCTCTTTTTTTCTGTCCTTTTAGACTGCAGAGACTCTCTGAAGGCTAATTAAGGCACTCTGGTGTGAGTGAGGCCAGGTGGGAGCAGTTGGACTTTCCAGCCACACTGATTGTGCTGATGCTGAGCGTGGAGCTGTTTAATCAGGTCATCTTCTCTAGGAAGGGGTTTAGGAAGAGGCAGCTGGAGGAGTCTGCCTGGACAATATCTTAAAAAGCATCACCTTTGATTGCCAGAGCTTCAGACTGTTATTTAGAGTTTATTTCTGGTTTTGTAAAATCCTTCTGTACAGCACAGCAAGGGTTTATGTGTCATTCCTCCCTTTTAAGCAGTATGTATATATAGGGGCTGGAGCTGCTTTTCCAGGTCAGTATGTGTTAAAAGTGGCCTGGAACAAACTGCTGGGTGGTGGCTGGGTGCTGCTCTGGATGTCTCTTTTGTAGCTGATACTAAATCTCACCTTGTAGTCCTGGCAATGCCTTTTCACAAAACACCTTTTTTAGGGCACTTGGACAAAGGATGTCCCCGCTGGATTTTTTTGCTCTTTGTTCCCTTAAACTTTTTGGTTCCTGGAGGCTCAGAGCTAACAGTTTATCAAGTAGCCCAAGCTTATTAAAATGACTAAGTGAAACCCTTTTTTAGAGCTTTAGTAATAAACCCCAGAGTGTGTAAGCTGTGTGGAGCCCTGGTAACACACGCAGAGCTCCTGAATTGGGCTCTCATTGCTCATTCATGTCCCGCCTCCACGTGTCACCTGTGGCAAAGCCCGTGTCTCAGGAAGGGAGAGGAAATAGCCCCTGGAACAGCCCATGTTCTCCCAGCTCCGTGGCTGTGGGCTCTCTCAAAGTTCCCATTGATGGTGCAGCCTGCCCCTGGCGGGGTGGAGGCACAGAAGCCACATTCAGCCTGCTCTTTGGATGGCCCCTGTTCATTCAGTGCTGGACACACTTGGCTCTGGAATTCGGCCCCCGAGCCACGCAGGTTTGCCAAGGGGCAGGAAGCAAGGCTGGGCAGAAAACACAAGGCAGGGTCACTGAGAAGAAGGGCTTGTCTGCTCCTACCTGTGCCTGGGTTCTTTTGGAGGGTTGCGCTGTCACCATTGCGCTCCGATGCAGGCTCTGGAAGAGTCAGGGAAACAAAAGCCAGTTGGTTCCATGTCCTGCCCTCGTGCTCCATCAGGAGCTTCTTGAAATGGTGGCTAAAGCTGCAGCACTACTGTTCCTCTTAAAGAAACCTTTGCTCTCACTTCTGTTTTGAGCAGACAGTTTGCAGCAAGTGCTTCCGCAACTTGGCTGAGGACTTCAATAAGCAACCACACAACAGTAATTGAACTTCCCAGCCTCATACCAATCCTGCTGCCACTTGGCTTTTTCTCTTTTATACCTGACCAACTGTGTAAAACTACTTTTCATTTTCCTTTGAGAGGTTTTAGCACGGTTGTGGGGCTTTTGTGCACAAGAATAGAAGACCCAATTTCAAATGAGATTGATGTTAATGTGACTAGCTTGGGTGTTTCCTAGCTTGTGATCCACGGGGTATTTCCATTCAGAGGAAACTGCTGCATCAGTTCTCTCTCCTTCTGTGACTTACATCTGAGGAGACGAGCCTTTCTCACACATGGTTTGGACTGAATTTTCCGTTCCCTTGGAAAGGCAGCAGGTAAGCCAATGTTTCTGTGGTGTGCCACAGCAGGCATGGTGCTGGTGACCTCTGGATCGTGGGGTCTTCGTCCTTTGGCATCATTTCATTCACTTTGTGGTCTTGGAGTGTGGACCACTTGACGTTCCTGTTTGCCCTTCTTTGAGGGCTGTCCAGTTTTTTTTCCTTTTACCTTTTAGAGCAGTCTGTGACTGGTGTCATCCCCTGGCTGCAGGAGCTGGGAAAACACGGGCTGTACCACAGCAGGGGCAGCCCTGGGAGTGATTTTTGCTGTGTGCTGTCCCATTTCAGCCTGAGACAGTCCCTGGCAAAGAGCTGCTGTGGCTGCCACAGAGACAGAACCTGTGCTCAGGAAATACTTGAGCAGAGATAGGCTGGGCTTGGGGAGGTGCCTGCCTGCTCTGAGCATGTTCCATGCATTCTTTTCACTCCTGAATAACTGATATTCTAAGCCCCCAGTTGCTTCTGTGAGGACAAAGCCCTTGGGCTGCCAGCTCCGTGTCGCCGTTCAAAGCAGCCCCGGTAGGTTTTCCAGGAACAAAAAATAGAGGCGTATTTTTCCACATAAAATCCAAGTTTGTTTTTTTGCTCTCTGCTTTCATGTAGCTCTTCCACTGGGTTTTCTCAGACTTTCTGAAAGGGGAAGAAAGAAACCAAGCATTTGGATCAAAATCAAGTGTGAGAAATTTCAGTAGAAAGGAGTTTTCTTGTGGATGTTCATCGAGGGGGCTAAAAAGCCTCATTTCAGCCTGGTGCAGTGACCCAGTAATATGCTGCAATTTCTTTTTTTCCCCCTGCAAATTCAGCTGCAAATTGGTTAATTTGGTGGCTCTCCCAAGTGCCTTTTGCTCCCTCAACTGATACAACAGTGAGTGTGTTGAGGGGCTTTGATTCCTCTGGGCAGATGATATTCAGTGTCTCAGTGTGTCTTAGCTGCTTCTTCCTAAATTGTGCCTGTAGTTTGGAAGAGGATATTAAACATTCCTACGTTTTCATTCTGTTTCTGAATCTTCATCCTGGTATTCGGTTGAACAAATAAGATTTTTCCTTCATAGCTGCACAAGATTTTTGATTTAAAAATCTGGCATTAGATGATTGGTCAGAAGCTGGTGCTGTGTGAGTAACTCAGGTGGCTGTGAGACCCTGTTTGATCTTTCTCTGGACTCAAAATTAGGTTTTAATGCTTTTGATTAGTAATAAAAAACCCAACCCTCTGTGCTGTCTCTGTTCAACACCCTTCAAGGGTGGAGCCTAAAACGATTCAGGAGCTCTTGCTTTAGTTCTGGGATGCATTGCCAGGATAAAACATGTGATGAAACATGGATTTTATATCACACTGATCTTCCAGAGAGGGAAAATGAGCTGTGGAATTCCTGCTTGCTCCTTTGGGAATCCATCCAAGGGTGCTGGAGGACTAAGGGGGTCAGTAAATAGGGATGTTTTACCCCAAAACCGTGGTGTCTGCCCCGAGCCCCGGACCCCTCCATGGAGACTGGAGGCCCATCGGTGGGGGAGGAGGAATTCCATCTGCAAACCTCCTCTGTAGGCACCCAGCAACTGGATCAATAACATCTGTTTCTCCAAAATGTGCACAGTGCTGCCATATTACTTTTTTCCAGCATTCCTCTAACGTGTAGTATTTTTTTGTATGCCAAGTATGTCGAGGCCATAAATGCTTTAACATGCAGAAGATGTGGAGGGAGGAGGGAGGGAGGTATGTCCGCTTGGATGCCTTCCCCCTTCCCTTCCAGACAGCAGTGCCTGGGTGCCCTTACCTGCCAGGGGGAGGGAGCAGTGTTGGGACCTGGGGGCACAGGACACAGGGGATGGCTTCCCGCTGCCACAGGGCAGGGATGGGTGGAATATTGGGTAGAAATTCTTAGGGTGCCCAGAGGAGCTGTGGCTGCCCCATCCCTGCAAGTGTCCAAGGACAGGTTGGATGGGGCTTGGAGCAACCTGGGCTGGTGGGAGGTGTCCCTGCCCATGGCAGGGGATGGGACTGGTTGGGTTTTAGGGTCCCTTCTGGCCCAAACCACTCCATGATTCCAAGACTCTCTGGCATCTCCAGCAGTGGGTCCTGGCACGAACTGAAGAGGTGTATTGTGGGCAAACTCTACAGCTTCAGAAGCTTTTAGAGTGTTTTTGAAATATTTTGAAAACAACCCGGAGAATCAGTTGATTCCTGTAAAAATATGGGTCTCACGTGGCACAGGAGATATTATCCCCCCAGGGAACTGAGGGTATAACCCTGGAGCTACACTAACTCAGGACCAGTGTCCACTCACTGTGGCTTGGTCTTGGGGGAGGCAGGCAAAGGGAAATGTGGGCAAAGCTTCCCTCTTTGCTTTTCTTTTCCTTCCACTAAATTAAGCAGTGTTTGGGGTGACTCCAGAAGTCTTTTCTCCTCGGGACTGGGAGTGGAGCAGCAGGCAGGTGTGACGCAGGTTCTGCACAGTCACCGGCCTGGACCCACCTTGAGCCAACACAGAGGGTGAAAGGTAGCAGTGTTTTGGGGCTGAATCTGTGTTTTCAAGCAAGGCAGCACCTCTTCTACACAAGCATGCTTCTCTGGACTCCTTAAGAAGTTCAGACTGGAGGGCTGTCTCCAGGACCGGCCCCCTCCCCGCTCCACGTCCCAGGTGTTTGTCTTGGCAGGAGGCAGTGTCTGCTCGGCAGGGCTGGGATATTAAACTGAGGGAACACAGAGCTCTTGGTGCTTTTCAATAGGGCTTCTATTTAGCGTGGGGCAGGATGCTGTCAGCCACCTGTGATTGTCCAGCAGGGAGAAAGGGAGGGATAAGGAGCAGGGGAAGAGCCCTGGGGATGTTTTCCAGTCCCATCAATGGAATGGTGAGAAGGAAGCGATTTCCAGGAGGCAGAGCTGGTTTGACTGCTGAGTTCTTCTCTGCAGCCCTGGCATTGGTGGAAGGGGATATGGTGCTGATGGTGCTGGCTGGGATGGCGTGGGATGGCACAAGGAGCTTCCTGGACTGAACTTCCCACATGTGGAGAACCTTGTAAGAGATGTCACTGTGAGCTGAACGATCGACGTGCAGCCCAGAGCGAGGATGGGTCCAGGTGTCCTGGCTCTGACACTTGGGAGAGTGCTGGTATTCCGTGTATACTTCAGATACAGATGGAATATGAATTATATAAAATTATTTCTGCTTTTAGTTTTTTAAGGTGTGTTGTAGGGTGGCTAATTCATTGAGCTAAGTGAAGGAGGGAAGGTTTGGATTAGATGTGAGGAAGAAATTGTTTACTCTAAGGGTGATGAGGCCCTGGCACAGGCTGCCCAGGGAGGTTGTGGACTCCCCATGCCTGGAAGTTTCCAAGGCCAAGTTGGACTGGGCTTGGAGCAACCTGGGATAGTGGAAGGTGTCCCTGCCCGTGGCAGGGGGTTGGAACAAGATGGTCTTCAACGTCCCTTCTAACCCAAACCATTCCGTGATTCAGTGTAGGAAACCAGGGCGCTGGGATTCCATTTTGGATGCTCATAGGAGATGGTGGTGGAAAGTGAAACTGGACTCGGGATACAGAGTCCTACTTTGGGTAGACCAACCCTCTGTTGGTCTTGATGAGAGGGAAGGATGCTCAGCTTTCCTTGGTCTGATACAGTCTCCTTCTGCCCCAGGTTTTGGTTGACATACTGAACAGAGCTTGTCACGTGTGTTTTCCTGTGTTGGACCTTGGTCTTTGAAGCAAGCAGGTTCCTCCTCCTGAGCACAGTCTCCCCTCTAAAGAGGGCACAGCTTTCCCTTTTCCCACTGGATCCTTCAGTGTCCTTGGACTGCAGAGTAACCGCCTGGCTCTTCCACACGTGTCTGCTTCATGTGTGCTCTGGTGAGAGCTGTGCTCCTCCCATGCTTCCCTTCCAGGTGGAATCCAGCAGCACTTCTGGCTTTATAACTCCATATCTGCACTTGAGTGTGACCAAAGGGTCATCTTTCTAGGGGGAAGGGGATTTTGGCCTCCTCAGATCCTTATTACTGATTTTTCCCTTGCTCCTTCCTTGCCAAGGATGGCCAGTGCAGCCCAATTTCCTACAGACAACCTCCTCCTGCTGCTGTGCAAACTCCAGTCTGCCTATTAATCTGCTTCCACTTTCATGTCAGCCTGCTCTGTTTGGGATGAGTGTAGAGCCTTGAACGTGACGTTAAACTTCAATTTTTTTAGGTGTTTAATCCCCCCTCTTTCAAATCCTCCCAGTGAAGTCCCAGCACGTGGCATTTCCCAGCGGCTGGGTGTGCGACAGAAGGGTGTGCACATCCTGAGGTGGATGAGAGGTGCCTGCAATACAAATGAAGATGCTCCCGTAGGGGGATGCAGGGAAGCTCAGTGAATCTTGAATTTGCAGGAAAAGAATGAAATTGGCAAGTATTTCCATACTGGGTTGCTGGTGTTCTTAAAGCAGCTTTACAGCTCCATTCTCTCCCTCTTAGGAGTTAGCTGCTAATTATCACCTCAGTTCCCCAGAGGATCACATCAGTGTTGGAAAAACGATTTCTTTCTGGCACAAAGGCACTCAGGACAATTAAAAGCGTAATTTATAGCGTTATCTTCTCTGTGGGAGATTCTGTGTCTCAAAAAAACCAGCAGGTGTTCCAAATACAGGTAGCAGCAGAGCCTGGGATGGAGACTGGTAGCAGAACCCAAAGCCTGTCCTACCCCCCAGTAGCAGTGATCAGTTTTAGCGGCACTTGATAATGTCCAGCAGTGTGACTGCCGAGCAAACCCCTTCACTTCCTGACATTAGAGGGTGGTCTTTCCAAAACTCCCCCGGGAATGAACTGCCTCTCCCTTACTGCAAACCACTACAAACAGGGTGTTTGACTTCCTAAAATACTTCTGGAAGTCCCGCCCTAGTGTGGAACACTGAAGTTAACTGTGGCCATTAATGGTCACCCCACAGCTCTCCCTTGTGCTCCCTGAATGAAGAGCTCTTTCCTCTTTTCCAGCAACCACCCCATGCATATTTATAGGGAATCTTGTTCCCCCTTAAAGGCTGTTGATTTTGGCTTGGGCAGTGATTCCTTAGTTTAACCTGCCCTTGTAGGTTATTTTCTCAAGGCTTTATGTTGTTGCTAATTCCCTTATTCTTGCCTGCGTCTTTTGCATGTGAAAAAAAACCCAACTGTGTGCATTTTTCCAGGCTTTGCTTCATCATGGATTGTCCAGGAAAGGATGCAAGGCTTGGTGTCCTCTAGGAAGCACTCCTAGGTGGGCTGCCTGGCCAGACTGGGTTTGGCCTTGCTCCCAGTTCCCTTTTATTATGAACTGCAGCAGCTGCATCACTCTGAGCCCACAGCATCCCCTCGGTTTGCTCTGCACCACTGCTCCTGGCTCGAGGGCACAGGGAGCTGAAGGGATGCAGTGTCTTACTGCTCAGGGCTCACTTAAAGACAAACAAGGATGTTGGGGAGCAAAGTGTGGGTGCACATGGGGTGCTGCCTGGACCTCGACCAGGTTTTTTCTGGGTTCTCTCCTGGGAGAAGTGAGTTTCTAGGAAAGCCAGGAAGTTAATCCACTTCCCCAAGCCTCAGGGCTGAGATGGTGCTGGAAACAGGTAGGTTTATTCCAGCCACTGTGCACCAAAAGCTGCTTTTGGATTTTGGTGGTCCTGTTGTCTCCCTGTTTTCCCAGAATCGTGAGGACAGCTCTGGAGAGCTCCACAGCAGCACAGATCCCACCCTGCTTCCTTCAGCGGGTGGAACATTTTTAATTCAGAACCAAAAACATAGTAAAATGAGTAGCGTTCCAAGATTGCAGGCTGTGCTTTCCTGGGTTGCCCCATGAGTGGGGAAAACAAACAAACAAACAAACAAATCAATCCACTTCATACTTCTTTCTTGAAAATCCACCACAGCCTTTTCTGCAGGGGAGCCCTGACAGGTACGTGCTCTGAGCACCTGCCGGGCTGGCAGCACAGTTCACAGGGAAGACTCACTTGAAAATGCAGTACCTGCTTCTGCCCCTCCACCTCCACTCGCCTGGAAAGTATCAGCCTCTTTCTATTGATGAAATCTGGGGCAGGGGAGAAATAACTCTGTTTGTGATGTCCGGGGCATTTTATACTTGGCCCTTGCTGCTTGTTTACAGAGCCTCTGCCTGGGTGCTGGGGCTCTGCAGTGACATGGGCATGGCTTGTCTCTTCCTCCCCAGGCTGGAATGATCAGGACTGATGAGGAGGAATACTTCATCGAGCCTTTGGAGAGAGGCAAGCAGATGGAGGAGGAGAAGGGCAGGATGCACATGGTGTACCGGCGCTCGGCGGTGGCGCGGCACGCCCCCGGCACGCTCCCCGACGTGCACACAGAAGGTACAGTACCCCCCGAGGGCTCCCTGGGGATCTGTCCCGGGTGACTGCAGCCTGGGGAAGCTTTGGGGAGAGGCCACACAGCTCCTGTTTAAAGTTTGGGCCCCGTTTCTTTCTGAGTAACAGTGAAATTGTGCCAGGGGAGCGTTCTCCTCCTCCTGCTGCTGGCTGCAGTTCCACGGTCTGCAGGCAGCTGTAGCTGTGTTGGGCTGATGTATGTTGTCACATCCAGGGATTCCCCTCTGCCTTGAACGTAATGTGGTTGGTCCATCTGAGAATAATTACTGTGTCTGAGAATAATCATCTTGTCGTTTAATCCGTTTGCTTGTATTTTGTTTAATTTTGCACAAATCCTTACAAGCTGAGGCGTTGCACAGCAAGGGCTGAGGGCTTTGAGCCTCTGGGCTGAGGATGAAAGAGCAGCTCTGCTCCCTGTCAGGGCTCTGCCTGTTTGTCAGCATCTCTCACCCCCTTAAATTCCTTCTTGTACGCTGTGTTTGCATGTTACTGGAACTCAGAAGGGTTTGGGAAATAAAAGAACAATAAGATGCAACTCACAAAACAAGAGCTGCCTGTCTTTTGGTGCCCCGACAAGCTTATTCCCATTTAGCTTGTGCATTTGGTGGGGTTTAGCCTGGAGAAGAGGAGGTTCAGGGGAAACCTTCTCTGAAAGAAGGTCAGAATGAAGGTCATGGCCAGGTGGGCTTCGGTCTCTTTTCACAGGTAACAAGGGACAGGTAAAGAGGAAATGGCCTCAAGTTGTGTCAGGGGAGGTTTAGGTTGGGTGTTAGGAAAGATTCCTTCATGGAAAGGGTGGTCAGGCATTGGGCTGCCCGGGGTGGAGTCACTGTCCCTGGAGGGATGTGGCATCTGGGGACATGGGTTAGTGGTGGCTTTGGCAGTGCTGGGGGTCAGCTGGACTTGATGATCTGGGAGGGCTTTTCCAACCTGTGCAATTCCATAGCCAAAGCGAGCTGCCCAAGCCCGCGGAGCCTGAGGAAGTGTTTGCAGTGCTGGAGTTGTCAGCTGCATGTCATTGGCACAGAAACCTTCCTGGCTCTTCTCTGGCTCTGCTCCCACCCGGGCCAGGGGCAGAGATGGCCTGTGGTGGCTTGGGAGTTCAGCCAGCACAGACAGGAATCCAAGTTCTCAGTTGACAGATGACAGATGACTCCACAAAGCAGTGACTAAGATAAAGAAGTACTTAGAGTAGCTGTGGTTGCAAAAGCTGGGCAAGACTGTGTAAAAGCCTTTCTGCAGGGTGACACGGGACACACTGCAGCCTGCTCTCCCTCCAGAAAGGAGTTTCCTAAGAGGAAAGCCTCCAGCTACGTGGTGGAAGAGCTTTCAGTCAGACAGGACATCTGGTGTTCCTGCAGGATCTTACAGTGTTTGGGAGTTGGCTGGACATTGTTCAGGCAGTGGGACAGAATGAGCGTAGGAGTTCTAAGAGGAGAAGCTGCCATCCTGGGAGCAGGGTTTTAGCAGTGGTCACAGCGCAGGGGAGATTGATTGGCTCATGCACTCATGGGATTAAGCACACTTGGGATCTCCCCGTGCCTCTTCCCCACTTTTCTTTATGGCTGTTCTCTGTGGTGGAGTTTCAGTGAGCTTTCTTAGGTGGGGAGCAGAAATCTGGGGTTCTGGAGAAGCTGCAGGGATGGCTGGAGCTACTGGATAGTGTGGGTGCAGCCTTCCCACCCCGAAGCAGCACCCTGCCCGTGGTATCCCTGGCTCTGGACAGCCTCTTTAGGGAATGACAGCAGCATATTGCATGTATTGTTTGTATTGTTTTCATCTTCTGCTTTGTGTGGAGACTGGTTTCTTTAGAAGTGCCTTGTAGGAGACACTCCAGAAATCAGGTTGGAAATCCTGCCCTCCACAGCTCTGTGGGGAGTTGTTGTCTGTGTGTGTGCACACACACCTTGGGCTCCTTGAAGGACCCCTTTGTTCATTACTGCCTTTGTATACCTCACTATTTTCAATCATTCTGGTGTGAATAGGATTTCATGCCTATAAATGGCCCTGAATATTTGAGAGTTGTTTTGATGCTGGGGAAATGTGGATAGTTTTGCATCTTCTATGCTTATAAGATACCTGTGATATCAGGGACACGTGGATAGTTTCCCTGGTGGCAGGATTGGCTGTCTGTATGTCATGGGTAGTCTGTCTGACATTCAGAGGATCTCATTTGACTGTATTCCCTGGAATATGATCCTTCCTCTGCTGAGTGAGGCAGTGCAGGGAAGCAGTAGGTCTTGAGCACATTAAAACATGAAAATCATTTTATAAACCTCAGGTCCTGCTTGGTCCCTGTGATTTTCATGGCATGAGGCGAGTGTGTTTGCTGGTTTGAAGTGCTGAGCTCAGGTTGGTTCCTCTGGGCAGAGGAAGCCCTTCCTCTTGTGCAGGATGGAAGGCAAGGCCTCCCCTGGGAGATGCCTGCTATTGAAAAAACACCTACATGTGGTAGGATGAGACACTGGATGCTTGCCTTTAAACATCTGGGATGAGCATCTGGTTGGGTCTGGTGTGGGAATCCTGTCCTGGAGCAGGATGATGTCTGGAGTTCTCCATGGGTGTAAGCACACACGACAGTCTCCTGACAGCTCTTCCTTGCCGGATTGCCCCGGGATGACATTTGTAAGCTCCACTTCCCCAGTCCTCTAAGTCTTGATCCTAAAGGCAAGGGACATCTGTGCTTCTCGTTTGAGCTGAGTCCTGCAGGTACTTGTGGTCAGTGTTCGTGTCGTGTTGTTCCCAAAGAATGTCTGCTAAATCCAAAAATAGTTATTCTTAAGGGCAGAAGGAAGGCGAGATCAAAGGCTCCGTCTCTGAGGGACAGGGAGCAAACGAGCTGTGCAGACAGAGCTGGAACAAATACCACAATGTTAAGACATCATTTAAATAAATCTTCAGGATTTTCTCACCAAAACAGCTTTTCACTTAGGAACGGAAAGAAACTCTCAGGATAAGCCTAAGTTGGGAGGTTTTGGAAGTGTAACAATGATATCATTCTGTCTGGGCGGGATGGAAAGAAGCTGCTCTTTGTTAATAAGCTGAGAAACATCACCGAGATGTGTGATCATTAACCTTATTCCTTGAAAGCATCCAAGAAACAACAGAAACAGGCAAAGGACTGTAGAATTTACAATCACATTTGCCCCCAGGAGGCCTTCTGTGCAAGTTCTACTGAGTCAGGCTCAGGAGCGTGGTAAAACAGAACTCAAATTGTATTTCAGGAACATGAAAGGCTGGTCCAAGTCCTCTGGAGCCGGTGGGAAGACTCGGGTTGACGTCAGTGGGACGACGAGGCAGGGTTTGGATCACATTCTGCTCAAGCTGATCACTGAGAATTCGATTTATCTTTCCTCCAGTTCATTCATTTATTATTTTTTCCATGCACTTTCTTGTCCTGTGGTAGAATGATGGCAACCAGCCTTGAGAGTGGAGGTTACACAGCGTGGCAGTGTACTCACAGCTTTCCTCTTTCATCCTCCTCTTCACATCCCAGTATTTTTTAAATGACAACCTAGTCGCCCAGAGAGCACTTGAGATGAAAGTATTTTTGTAATTACTTCCTAACAGTGGGAAACAAGGAACAGGAGCCTTTATCTCCCAGCTTCCCTTCAGAATTTTCATTTTCCCCAAAGAACCAAAGCGCTTGTGTGTCCGGTGGGGTTGCCATGGCACTGGCTTCCAGTGTCTTTGTCCCAGGTGGGAAACATGTAGGAGGAAGAAATGATTTGGGAATTGCTCCTGGTTGCCTGGGAATGAAACCCTGGAATAAAAGGTAGAAGAATGGGAAGACTATTGCCTGCTTAGGAGACCTCCCTCGGCACTTCCCCAGGCGCGTTAGTGGTTCTCAGGATGTCGTCGTGCTGGAGGGTGTCTGGGCTCCTTCTCAGCAGAATTTCTCATGACCTGTGTTCTGGTGGAGGATATTTTAGATACTGCCCAGCCCACCACATGAGCCTCTGCAATCAGGAATAACAGGAAAGATGGGAATTACTTCTGTGGAGGCTGAGCACACCGCATTGTGTCACGTCCTCTGTTCAGTCTGGGCTTTCTTGTATAATCACAGACTTATTTGGATTGGAAGGGACCTCAGAGTTCATCTCATCCCACCCCCTGCCGTGGGCAGGGACACCTCCCACCAGCCCAGGATGCTCCAAGCCCCATCCAACCTGGCCTGGGACACTCCCAGGGATGGGGCAGCCACAGCTTCTCTGGGCACCCTTTGCCAGGGTCTGCCCACCCTCCCAGGGAAGGATTTCTTCCCATTACCTAAGCAAAAGGCTCTCTCCAGCTCTCCTGGAATGCCCACAAATAACTTGTATAGATGGCAGTCACCTGGGTTATCTAAAGACATCCTACCTCTTATGCAGAGCTACTGGAGTTTCTGCTTTTAGTTTAGCCTTCTTCTATGACATTGAAACTCAATTGGATTCTCTCAAGTTCCTGATGGAGTATTGGTTTGTGGGATGGGTTTTTTCCTTCTTTTTTTTTTTTTTTTTCATGTGGTAGTTTGCTTAATCAAGGGAAAGCTAGTCAGCAAGATAGAACAGGAACAGCACAGCACAGTTCAAAGCAAGAGGAGTGCTGGTGATGGATGTATTTAGGAAGTAAAAGGAAACCCAGACTTCATAGCTGAGGAAAAGCTTGTAATATATTTCTTAAGAAACAAATGTGAGCAGGAATGGATCAAAAAGGACTGGTGTGCTGTGTCTGTGTCAGGGAGGTTGTGCTTTTGGCCTGATGATGGGAGTAGGGATATCCATCTGCTGAAGGCATCTTCTCTTCCTGGCAATAACAAAGGAAAATGATTCTTAAATAAAACCAAGGATAAAGGCTTGCTTCCAACCACAGGCACCCAGCGCCAGAGTAGTAAAACACACAGAAAAATCTGTATGAAGGGAAAATTGAAAAACTGGAAACAGGTCAGTGAGTGCAGCTTGTGGCCCTTCCAAGGCTCGTACAGTTTTCCAGTGAAAACTCCCTGTGCCCCCAAATTGCTTAGGAAGAAGAAAACTTTGAGCAAACAGTGGTGATAATGGGCAACAGAGGTTTTAAAATAGTGTGTAAGCAGCTGTTCCCATGTGCAGAAGCCTGTTTGGCCTACAGATGATGTTCTTGAGCTACTCCAGGAGAGGTGAACACGTGCCAAGGAGGGGATCACCCTTGGGTTGTCCATCTAGGACTGAGCTCTCTGGCTCAGATGAAGAGGGGCTCATTTCTGCTACTGAGTTTGATGGTGAGGGTACACGTGAGGGGGCTAAAAGCGCTCTGAATTTGGCTGGGCAAGGTAGTGAGGAGGGACCAGGGCGCAGTCCAACCGGGTAGGTACCAGGGCGCATCCCTGGCTGGGAACATGGGAGTGGGAAGCAGAGCAGACTGACTTATCAGGGGGAGTTTACGGGAATGAAGGGTCAGGAGCTGAAGGAAATGAGTCCTCCCACAGCGTGCGGGGGCTGAGGGATGTTTATGTGTTTTACATGCGCGTCGTACAAGTGTAGGGCCGAAATGACCGCACTGAGAGGCTCTTCCAGGGAAAGGGAACAGCCTTGTTTAGTCAGCCTCTTCCGCAGTTGGCTTCTTAATCTGTGCCCTTGATGGGAAAGTGAATTAAAACATAGCAGCTTGTGTCCTAACATCAAATAGTCCTTTCTGTACCCTGTGGCTCTTGCTGGACTTTCTGAATTCACTACAGTTTTGGCATTTTCCCCACTGTGAGACGCCTCGTTTCTAATGGGTTTGGTGCTCGTGTATTTTCAGGCAGGTTTTGGAAACAGGTAAAGATTCAAACTGCAGGCAGTTTAGTGCAGTTAAGTCTTTGAAAATACCTGCACGAGAGGCACGCATCCCTGGCTTGTGACAGAGAAGGGAAATGGACCTGGTGTGCTTTGAATGAGCAGTTTGGGTGCCGTGCTCCTCCTTTTGGTGGAACCCTGTGGGATAACTCCTGCTGCACCACGTGTGCTGCTCGCTGCATCCCTCCAAGACGTGGTGGAAATGAGAAGTGGACTTGTGTGGTTTGTGCGCTGTGGGCTCACCCAGAGCTGGGCAGCTGGGGCTGACAGGAATGCGGATGGGAATGACTAACGTGAGAGCGTCATCCTCGTAGTTCACGGTGCTCCCCGTGGACAGAGTTTCTTCAGAGCCATTTCTGGGTTACACAAGTGCATAAATCTTTCCAAAATGCAATAGTAAAACACCACAGAGTAACAGCATGGCCCAGCTGTTGTTTGCTAAGAAAACATGGGGTTTTTTGCCAGAATGCCTTGCCTAATCGTTCTTTGGAGTATTCCAATAACGCGGGACAGGATCGGCAAGATAATTGAGGTTGTGGAGGTTATTGCAAGTCGCACAAGTCTGAGTCTGCAGTTTGAGTTGGAAAAGAGGGACCTGAGGGCTCAGGGAAGCTGGCTACTCCTGCATGGTGGCAGGGAGAGGCTGACCTGTGGGAAATCTGGGTTGGATTCCAGCAAGCACCGTGTGGTTTGGGAAGGGAACCCGGGCAGGGATGGAGAGCTTTGCTGGCTCTTACTGCAGGAGTAGCCAAGGGAAGCGTCTCGTTGGGGCATGTTCCTTTGCAGCAGGAGTGGCAGGGCCTGTTTCTAAACTCTCCCTGGTAAAGTTTGAGGACAGAGGTGTAGGAGGGATGTGGATAAGAGCTTGGGTGCCTCTCTGGTATGTCCTTTGGTGTCTCACTCTCCAGTCAGGCAGCAGTCAGCGACATGCCTGCAGGGAATAGCTGTGTCCTTCCTCTTGTTCCTGGCAAGGGGCTCTGCCCTTCGGGTGGCAAGAAACAGTAAGATTTTCCTTCCTCTCCCGCATTTCTGCATGGGATGCCAAACAGTGGACCTAGACACCTGGAGAAAGCTGGACTGGGGCACTTGAGGACAGGGAATGATGGTGTGGGAACATGTGAAATCGTTAGCAAGGGCTCTCTTTTTGTATGGAATGAATGTATGTTGTAGCCATAAATACAAAATCTCAATCTCAAAGTTTGAAGAACAATTTGTTTCCCAAATAATTGCACTCTGTAAGCCTGCAGATAGCAAATAATAAATCAGCACCACCTGGTTATTATAAATCAGAATTAAAACATCTAAATACACCGATCACCTTGTGCAAAATCCTGATAATAGCAGATCTTTCAGGTGCTAAAAAAATCAACTGCAACAGGATTAAACGCAGTGTAAACTGAGCTTTTTCAGACTCTTTTGGAAACAGTGTCAGGTGATACAAGGCCATCCTGGGAACTTTGTGCTTCCTTAGTGGAGAGCTCTGCTCTGCCATTCCAATTCTCTTCATAGATAGTTCCAGGGAACATAGAGTCACAATTTCCTGGAGAAAGAGTAGTTGTGCTTTTCTTTCCTTGGCAATAAATCTGTCAGAGCTATTAAGGTAGGAGGCAGCAGTAGCTCAGTTAGTGATGTACAGGACTCAGAGTGCTGTGAGAGCCAGGGATGGGTCTGGGGCTGATCCCCCCCAGCAGCTCATTAACCCTCTGGGCCTGAAGGTCTTTCCTCCCTTTTTTGTCAGAGGAAATGCTGTAATAGTTTACCAGTTTTCACTTAGGGGCTCCCAAGCTACAGATTAGTCTGTTTTCTTCTCCCATTTCTGGGTGTGGGTTTTCTTTTGGCTTTAAGTATCCATGATTTGAAGATTCTCTGTGGGTTCTTTTTCACTTCCTCAGGGCAGAAAGGAAGCTCAGGGCCAGCTCACTGTGAAACTGAGTTCTGATCTTCCATGTTTCCTCACAACACGGAGCAAATATCTCAAACTTAACCTAAAACTCGTCTTGTTGAAGATGGAAAATTCAGCTGGTACATCTAGACTGAGAGCAGTTCCAAGTGCATCTCTTGCTTTAGTTTGATCTGTGGCAAAAGCTGTTCTGAAAATCCCTGAGGAATATTTTCGAGTGAAAGGGTAACTCATTATGCTCTGGCACTTAGGAAGAAGATGTAATTGATATCGTAACAGATGATGTAACTAACTTCAGCAAAAGCCCTGGATTCTGTAGATCTGTGATAGCAACAGATAGCCAGTTCACAGAGTAATTAATTACCTGGTTTATATCATTTTTGAATTCTCACTTTTAGCCAACAGGCAGTGAGTATCCAGGAACCATATAATTCAATTTGGTAACTGTCTGAAATCGCTTGTCCCAAACAGTCCTTCAAACTGCACTGCCACATCCCTGGGTTCTGCTCGGGTCCTTCCCCAGCCAGCTCTGTGTTCTTTCTATCCTTGAATAGCAAAATGAATTTGCAAACAGATGCATTTGGGCCTGTGCTTTGGTATTTTAATGGTATTTCTCAATTTGCTTTCATAGGGTTGATTCTTGATTTATTTCAAGCCCTTCTTAATCAGTTCTCAGAGTTTTCCCTGCCAAGAATAAGTAACAATATATTTTCATTACTTCCAGCGCTTCAAAGCTTCCAAGTTTCTGATGCCGAGAACATTTCCTACTAGAAGTAAAAAGCAGTCTTCCTTCAGTTAAGAGTTCTCTTTAACAGGGAACACAAGGGGAGATAAATCAATTAAAAGGGTCTGGCCTTTGAGGGCTCAGGCAGCACCGTGCCATGTTGTGGGGGCTGATTAGACTCTGCCTTAATTGGAGGGAGGCTGATGAAGTTCTGACCTCCTCAGATCTGCTTCGTTTGCTCTTTTGTCAAACATGCTCTTTATTTTTGCTGGCGAGACAGGCTCATCATTCATATTTATTTTTTTACATCTGAAGTTTGTCAGGCTGCTTGGAAAAGTAGGACAATGAAAGCCATCTGGGCATCCCATCCACTTCCATTTGGAAACATCTGCACTGTTGCTGGGAGCGCCTCACCAGCACTGCAGCGAGCACACGTGCTTCTTGCCATCTCCAGGCTCACTTAGAATTGCTGATAGTCAGAGAAATGTGATAGGCATTAAGCCCCTCGTGCCTGTTTCTCGGTTGGGCCCTTTAATACCACTTATTTTGGGATGTTTGTTCCTGTGTGAAGAAGAAACTTGTGGCATTTGTGGGAGGAAGCGATGGAGAAAAGCCAGCAGTGTCTCCTGCAGGTCATTCCTTGCCTGGGTCTGTAGGATTTAAAGCTGAGCACTTGTATTCTTGAACCTTTGCCATGCAGGTTGACTCACAGCTGTTCCTCAGATGTAACACTCCGTGGAAAACCAGAGTCCTCTGCCTCCAGCTGCCCTGGCTCTGCTTTTAAAGCCTCCAGAAATTAGGCTTTAAATTTCTTTAAAGAGAGAGAAGTCCCTGCGTTGAGCTGAACGTGCCGTGTGTGAGGCTCAGAGGAGCTGACCCTGTGCACAGCTGTGACAGCTGCCAGAGCCTCCCTGTGACCTGCTGTGTGACAGTCCGTGGAGGAGTTCACAGGGAGGGTGGGGAGCCACAGGTAAGAACCAGGAGCGTGGCTCTAATGCCAGGGGAACTGAGGCAGCAGCTGGCTTTCCAAAGCAGGCAAAGGCAGTTTTCATCTGTGCTGCTGGGCTGTGAGTTCCCTCCAGTGCTTTCCCTTGGAAGAGCAGAGCTGGGCAGCAGGAGTGTCTCTAAAGCCTTTAGGTTTTGGGAGCTGATGAGTTGCAGTCAGCACCTTGTGTGAAGGATTGCTTGGGATGGTGGTTATGCTGATGGGTTGAGCGGGGTATTCAAAGACACTGCAGGTTATTACCCCGAGCAGAAGTGGGTAAGCTGATGCCCAAGGTTTGGAAGAGGCTGCTCCGCAGTGGCAGAGCTTCAGTCCAAATTAAACTTACCCAAACCCACGCAGACACTCCACCTCACTGAGGACCCGGATGGCACTTGTTTGTCAGGATTTTCAGCTCAGCACTGCAGTGGTCTTGGTGCTCTGGCTGGGTTATTGAAGCTGTTTGTCGTCCCCCTGTCCCTGTGAGTGTGGGGTCCAAGGAGAATGGCCCCAGGCATATTCCTGCCATTATCTTGGACAGTCCGTGGGCTGTTGGGAAATATCTTGGGCTTGGAGACGGTTGTTGCTTTTGGAATGCTGACTTACTGTGCATTCATGGAAAAAAAAGCAGGAACCCGAGTTCAACAGCATTCAGTGACAGTTTATAGTTGGAGCTTTTCCTTTATATTTATGCCAGTGGAATTTTGAAAGATGGCTGAAATTCCGTGTGTCAAGAAAGAGAGGCTTATTATCCGTGACTAATGCTTGGATGCACTTTTTAAAATTGGTATTATTTGCTGTCCTGCCGCTTCAGCTCTTCTGTTCTATTGGGTGGTTCTCATCTCCTGCTTTTGAACAGCTTTTCTGCCACCTTTGACTGTCACTCTCACATCACTTTGGGGATGCAGCCACTGCAACCACACTATCAGACTGGGACCCAGAGCTGGGATAAGCTCAGCCTTCTGTTAGCTATGGTTTGAATCCAAGCTGAAGGCAGCATTTTTGGATGGCAGCACTACAAACCATACTCTTCATTTATTTTGGTGCCTTGGACTGTCTCGCTGCTATCCCTACAGTATTCCTGCACTCCTGCAGCACAAATAATATTTGACTGAGCATTTCTTCTTTGTGAGTCTACATCATTAAATTTATTGATTAGCTTAGGAGGTCCTTTTATGTGTCTTAAATGGGACCCTCGGGCTGTATTCCCTCCTTTTGAGTGGAAGGACTGTCTCTTTTTGTCATATTTCTAGTCAGACCCATTGTATATTCCATGGAAAATTCTCCCTAAATCTTCTCCCCTCTCAGGTTCATCTCTTTTTTTTTGATTATTATGGGGGTTTTTTTTGCCTTCTCTGTTAGCTTTCCACCAGACTGGAGGGCTCATTAAAGCAGCACTGTGCAGGAAATGGAGAGAGGCGCAAGGACGGGACCCTGCTCGCCAAAGAGGGAAAGTTGGCAGCTCTCCTCCCACAGGGAAATTCCTTGGACTTGAGGAGCAGCTTCATGGAGAGAGTGTGCTACTGGAGGGGCCTCAAGTGCTTTGTGAAGTGTCCCCCCCCACAAATAAATGGCATTTCGTGTATTCATGCTTTGTGGTGAGGTTCTAACGATGTGTCCAAATTCAGTTTAACACAGGAGTTGTACATTTATGGTTTCACCTGAGTGATCTTGAGTGTCAGGAGAAGGTTGGTTCTGGGCAGAAAGCCTTCCTGATTCCCTGGGGAAGATGCTTCCAGCAGTCCTCCCCTCCCATGACAGGCAGGGGGATGAACCTTCCCCGAAAAAACACCCTCCCCTTGGTCACAGCTCTTTCCATTAAAATGGCCCTGTCTTTCAGGTCAGAACGGGAGAATTTATGATTATGCCTCTGTGCTATTTTGGGTGGGATCGGGATGGGGAAAAGGAGAATGATGAAAATATCCTGTGTGGAAACAGAGTGAGTTATATTCATAAGACATCTGTGCGGGGTGCAGGCGAGGCTGGCGTGCTCGTAGGAATTTGGTGAGGTGGAAAGGGGGGAAAAAAGTGCCTCGTTGTGTCAGAGCCTGTATGAAAAAAGGAGAATATCAAGGGGGATGGATCCATAATTAAATGATTCTGTGGCAGTTTCTGAGGGCCTGTGTTTGGGCCTCGCAGGAAACTCTTCCCCTCCTTGAACAGCGACAGGGAAGTGCAGACCAGATCTGTGGTGTGTCAGGCTTGTGATAGGGTGGATGGGCAAGTGAAACCCTGCAAAACTTTCATGCACCTTACTGCCTAATATTGTAATGTGCTCTTATCCATCTAAATCTAACACACATATCCCAGAGGATCAGGGAATCCTGGGCTGCTCTGGGTGGGAAGGGACCTCCCATGCCTGTCAGGGGTGGGGGACGTGCCCGGTGTCGCTGCAGGTGCACGGGCTCATTGGAAAGCTGGGCTCCCAAAACCAGCTGTTGGGCTTTGCCCTGTAGGAAGGTTGGAATCCACTTAGTGCCAGCTGAGCAATTAAGGACAATTATGCTTTGAGCTCCATTAATGAGCAACAGGGGTGTAAGGCCCTGGAAGGAAGTGACCCGTTGTCGCACACCCATGTTCAGTGACTCACCATCGCTGGCAGGGCGTTTGAAGTCCTCTTTGTCTCAGTCATATGGACTGCATAAATATTTTCCCACATTTCCCCCCAGTTTTACACACTCAGTTATTCCTTTTATGTGAGTGAACTCTGTGAATTCCATTCTCCTGTCTCCTTTAAACGTTGATCTCAGCGTAAACCATTGGACAGCTGCGTCTGCCTGTGGTGTTCACATCCTTGGCTTCCACCTGCTCCAGTGGCTGTGCAAGGGGGATCACACTGAGGGTGTTGGGCACTGAGTTTACCTTTTGTGCCTGTGAAGAGGATCACTCAGTTTAGAATGGAACCAGGCCCATCTATTGCTTCTGTTTTACCTCTGGTGTGAACCTGTAAGACCTGGAGAGAAATTGCTTCCATAAATTCAGACATCTTTGATTTCTCTATGTGCAAATCTTCTGGCTTTAGCACTTGGGCACAGCTTCTTCTTTTCCCTCCTCCACCTCTTATTTAGCCTGTCAGAGTTCATGTGTCAGATGGTTGGACCTGATGATCTTAGAGGTGTTTCCCAGCCTTAATGGTCCTGTGATTCTGTGTTTTATTGTATCAGGCCAAACGTCCACTCCAACCAGTGTCCTGTAGATGTGCTACCCAGATGCTGGAGCTCCGTCCTGCAGACAGGTCAGGGCAGTGTTTACTGTTCCTTCCATTGTGGTGACAGTATTCTGCCCTGTCTCTTGGAGGCTCCAGAGAACTCAGGGCGAGCCAGCTAGAAGTGTCTTCACCTCTCTTTGCTTTTACAGAAGCAGCATTCAAAGTACCTTTTTAGGTTTTTTCCACTGTTGCCACCAAAGTGTCCTTCAGCAGTTTTGCAGTAGCAGGTGGCTGTGCCCCACCTGCTCATCCCCGAGGTTCTTCCCTTGGGTTTTTAACCACGTGTTTTCAGTGCTGGTTGTTACTGTGATGGAAAAGCTGAGCTGCCCCGGCTGCTCCCGGCTCTGCTCTCCAGCTGGACAGCACTTCTGGCTTCGGCCAGTTGGGTCATACAGAGCCCTTCAGCTGAAGGTCTTTGGCTTCTCCATAGGCAGGAGAATGCAAATCTGTCCTGGAAAAGGGCAAAGGCTCTTTCCTGAGCTGTTGTGAGAGAGTTCCCCCTGTGTGGAGCGCAGTGGGAGATCTTTCCCCCTGCGTGGATCAGCCTGAGCCGCCTCTGCCACGGGGATTTGGTGGCATTGGTGGGGCTGCTCCAGAGCACAGATGTTAGGACGTTTAGGTGAGCTACTAAACTGCACATGGGTGCCTTGTACAAGCCCTTCCTCAGCAGGTGCCAGGCTCTGTGCTGCATCCCCAGGAGCTGAGCGTGTCCCGGAGCTCGCAGGAATCCCCACCCAAGGGAGCGGGGCTCGCTCCCACTGCTGTGTCTGGACAGTGCAGCAGGCTTTGCTGGCTTCCAGAGGCTTAAGGCAGATCAGGAGATGAGCAGGGGGTAATTGCTGTTGACAGCAGGCACCGGGCAGCTCCCTGGTGAGAAGGGCTGTGGCTGGGTCTGCGCTGGGCTGGCCGTGTCCTCTCGCACCGTTGCTGTGGCGGTGACAGGTCCCGTGTCTTTAGGAGCACATTGCTTACACAGGCTTTAAAAGTAAGCAGCTCTCTGTAGACACAGCTGTCCCTTTATCCCAGAGAAATGAGCCACCCAAAGAGTTGCCGGTGCACTCGCTGCCCCGATTTGTCCCACTCTCTGCCACCGAAAATTCCTTTACTGGCTTGTCCAGAGCAGCTGTGACTTCCCTGTCCCTGGAAGTGCCCAAGACCAGTTTAGATGGGGCTTGGAGCACCCTGGCCTGGTGGGAAGTGTCTCTGCCAATGGCAGGGGGTGGGATGAGATGGTCTTTGAGCTCTGTTCCTACCCAAACCCTTCCATGGGTCTGTGAAATGGGAAGCTTGGCTCTCCCCATGCTGTCAGCCTGCTGGCAGAAGCTGGCTGGGATGCCAAGGGGTAAGGGATCCAAACTGGGAGTGAAATAATTTTAAGGCCTTGCTATAATTACTTTGTTAATGAGCACTGAGAGGCTGCCTCTCTGCCAGAGCACTGAAAGCTCATAGTAGTGGTCAACTGCTGAAAATACCTGTTTGAACTGGTTAGAGCCTGGAACTCCTGAAGTCTGTTGGGATCTCAGGGAAGCTGCCCAAAAATGCAGGCAGCTCAGGCCAGCCAGCATCTCTTCTTCCAGTGAGTTCTGTATTAGCAAATAAATCGTGCATGCACCCTGTGCTTTCTGAATGTGATGGGCTTGAGGGGTACCCCCCTTTCTGGGCTGCTCTGGCCTCTTATAATGCACTATTGCAGTTAGGATTCCGAGGATGTTGTCAGCGTGTGCCTTCGTGCAGTAAAAGTGAATTTGGGGTTGATGTAACAGCACACGAAGGCATGAGTGCTTTGCAGGTTGTTAATGCAGAGCTCTCGGATGTCCCTGGGAGGGCCTCTGACTTGGGAAGTCCTGGACTCAGTGCTCTGAGGAGCTGGAAACTTTGGAAGGACAGGTCTGGCCGCTGCAAGCTGCAGGAGATAATCCCTCCAATGGGCAGCCTGGGTTGGGTTGCAGCAGCCCAGGTACCCAGGTACCCAGGTGTGCACCTCAGCAGTGGGCCAGGCTGCACACAGTCGCTGACTTACCTTCTCTCCTCTGCAAGCCAAATTCCAGAGCCTTCACAGATGCTTTTCTTGGACTTCTGGACATTGATACAGCTGATGATTTTGCAAAATGGGACTTTTGCCCTTGTTATTTTTCACCTTTTATTGCAGTTGTGTTTAAAGGGCCCCATTGATACTGAATTGCAGAACTTGGTGGGGTGTGAAGTGACCGAGGAATTGGTTTGCTTGGTTTGTGCGTGTCTAATGTGTGACCCACAGACGTCTGTGTGTGCTCTATTTGGATGTAACCACCAGCAGAAGGTGTCCCTCAGGTCTCCTAAAAAGCCAGACCCAAATGCTCAAGTCTTCCTTGTGTATCCAAATAAATATGGCCTTTATCCAGCATAGCATTCTCCTGGGATTAAAGTAGGTACATTCCCTTTATTGCTATTAAAGTCTCTGAACTACATGTGTAAGTTGCTAAACTGGAGGAAGAGGGGTAGCTTGTAATAATGACTCGGTAGAAGACCTGAAATTATCAGGAGACTGTTTTTATTACATTTTAGGAGATGCAAAGTGCTTCAGAATGCAGAGTCAAAGCAAGACTCCAGCCCTACCTGCAATTCATGTAACCAGGGGGTTCTCCTTCCTGTGGGGAAAAGGGAAATCCCATAGCTAAGTTTTTTGATAAATGGCATATAAATATATATTTTTAACCTGTTCTAAAAAAACCCTAAAAACCAAAACTAACCACCAAATCATCTGTACCCCCAAAATACAATTATGATGGAATTCTTGCTATATATAGCGAGGGCAAATAATTAAAGAAATGTGGAGGGGAGGATTTCGTGCTACTAGGAAAGCAGAAATTGTAGGAGACGTGGTTTATTGTTTAGGATAACTATCTCTTGGCTAAGTTGGCTTTTAGGACTAAAGCCCAGCTAAAAATAAGGTGCAGAGCAGATGAGCCAGGGCAAGGCCGGGCAAGTCCCGAGGCTGTGTTAAGCCAGCACAGAGCTGTGATCTGCTATTAGTGGTGTCCAGGCTGGGCTGTGCAGGGAGCAGCCTCTGGGCTGGCGCTCTGTGGCTTCTCCTCTTTGCTTGTCCAGGGTGTCCTCCCTCAGCTTTTCACTTTTAGAGTGCAGTAGTCCTTATTCTGAACTGGCTGAGTTTGATCCTGAGCCTTATTCCTCATGTCTTGCTTGCATGTTAAAACCTCACAGTGACATTTCACTGCCATTTCAAATGTTTTCAAAGTCCATCTCATTTCAAATCCATCACTGCTGGATTTCCACAGATCTAAAAGCACTTTCAGCATGAGCCAGGGAAGTGCAGAGCTGCTGCAGACTGTCCAGGTGGTGTGTCAGGTGTGTTCTCTGGGACTGAGAACTCTGGAACAGGCTGAAGTTCCTCCTTTCTTTTTGTACTCCCAGTTTCTGGTCATGGGGTGGAAAAAAAACAAAAACAGTTAATAGCTGACCTAAATTCAGACATATTTAATTATAGTTTCCTTAAGTTCTGGCTTTGTTCTCTGTGTGTTTGCTGCCAGGTATGGATAACCTGCAGTCCTAGAAAACCTCATGCCAGGTAGGGAAGTGATGACAAGAAAATTACGGGGTAAAATTCCAGCCATTTCTATTGGAAAAGTTGATCCCGAGTTGGCTCTGAACACAGCTGAAATCCAGTGGAGGATTGTGCCTTCCTACGTGGCTCCCTGAGTGTGCCCTGGCACGGAGCCCCCGTGTGAAGGAGTGCGAGGAGCTGGGTTTGCTGGCAGCGTGGGCAGGGCAGGAGCCTTCCCGGGATGTCAGAGCAGGGAATACAGGGCAGGAAGCCTTCCATCCTTCCCAGGATCCTTCTGCAGCTGGAATTGCTCAGGTACCCCTCGAGCAGCACATATTTCATGGCAGCAGTCAGCACCTCAGAATGTTTCCTTTTCTCTTTGAAGTCTAAGAACAAAGTAAGAAGGGGTCTGTGTTTGTGGCCCGCGGAGGTCACGCATTTCACAACTAATCCTGCAGCCCCGAGATTCAGACCTTCCTTTAATCCCTGTTTGTTTGTAAATCTGCCAGTCACTGCCACTCCGAGGGTCCCACAGGAAGAGAACATAAGCAGAGGTAGTTCTGCAGGCTTCATCGTCTCAGGATGGGCAGAGGAGGTCCCTGAGCTGCCTGTCAAGTCAGGAACTTCTTTCTCTCTCTTTTCTTCATTCCTCAGTATGCTGAAGCTGCTGTGTAAGTGCAGCTGTGTCTGAACCTGGTTGCTGGCATTTTTATTTCCATTAGGAATTGCTTTAGTGTCTTTGTCCTCCTCTGACACCAGGACACCTTTATGAGAGGTGACACCACCACCAAACCTTGTCTGCCACATCCCGAGGCCCTCCCGGGTGCTGCAGCACTTCCATCCCCACACGGTGGGCTTGGAAGTGATGGAGGAATGGTTGGACTTGGTCTTTTCTGGCCTCAGTGACTCTGTGGTATTATGGTTTTGGGGCTTTTTTTGTTTGGTTGGTTTTTTGGGGATTTTTTGTTTGGTTGGTTGGTTTGGGGGTTTTTGTTTGGTTGGTTGGTTGGTTTGGGGGTTTTTTTGGTTTTTTGGTTTTGTTTTTTTGTGGATTTTTTTGTTTGTTTGTTTTTTTGGTTTTTTTTGTGGTTGTTTTTGTTTTTTGTTTGGTTTTTTGTTTGTTTTTGTTTTTGTTTGATTTGGTTTGGTTTGGTTTTTTGTTAATGCTGAAGTGATTGTTCCATGTGCCTTGAGGGGAATGTTAAATCCAGTGTTCTCCTCTGTGCCACTGCCCCGTGTTTCTGCAGCAGCAGAGCCGGCTTGCTTTGTGCTATCACGATTTCATAGATAATATTTATTTGTTGTGAAATATCCCAGAGGGATGCCCTGCAGGGGCTTCTGGAAGCGCTTCAGGGATACAGCCTTGAGCATACAGCGGAACAGGGAGTAAAACTGTGTGTTTCTGTGGCCGGCTGGCTTGGCTGGGGTCACTGCAGAGACAAACTCTCTCCTCAGCCCCCAAAAACAAACAGGCAGGAGTTCTGGCAGCAGTTAAGCAAACAAGCAGCTCCCTTCCAGAGACACTGGCAGCATTAGGGCCCCGAATCCAGAGTGGGGACTGTGGGGTGCCAGTGCTGGTGCTGCAAAGGGGGCTCAGGGCAGGGGCACATTCTTCTCGTGCCACGAGGCTGTGGCGGCAGCGTTAGAAAGTTGTTTGATGCTTCTGGAGTAAAAGGCAATTTCAGGCAATTCTTCAAGAAAAGATAAGGGAGAATGCACGACTGGCCAGAATTTCACTACTTAAGGACCCAATAAATCAGAGCACACGAGTTCCAGCACATCCCAAAACCCACTGGGAACATCCTGTCGTCACATCCTCGCCCTGACGACCTGGGTGGTTTGTGTTGCCGATCCCTCGTGACGAGGCAGTGCCACAGAAATGTTGCATGGACACAGCTGTGCTGGAAATCAGTGAGGGTCCTGGTGGAACTGCCTGGAATCTGCCTTGGAACTAAATGGGTCTTCTTTTCTTCCCCGGGTTTTCAGAAGGCACACTTGACAATAAGCCCCAGGAGGCAGTGACAGGATGCACTGGCCTACTTTCCTTACTTGGAGAACTGCAGAATGGAATTTTTTAGTGGCTGCAGAACACGTCTGTCTGTGGGGACTTTTTATACATTACCACACGCTTCAGCAAGGGACTTAGGCTGATCTCAGTTGGCTCCAAACTGATTTCTCATTAGTTTAATTTTGAATTAGTGAAGGTGTGGGTCTTCCCTGGGCATTCTTCCTGCTGCATATTCAGGAAAAGGTGAAATTAGCCAACTGAGGAACATGCATGTAGAAGTAGATTTAAGGGGGGGGTGTATATATAGATACATATATAAAGGAAGGGTGCTGCTATCAGTGTCACTTGTAGCACAGAATTATTTTACAATTTAAAATAGGATGATGAGAACCTCCCGTGGGTTCTCTTTAGGTACACAGAGGTTTGGCTGATGATAACATTGATGCAGTTAGATTTGGACAGATCACGGCTTTATGGAATATGAGGGAAAGAGCTGTCATCCCATTTTTTCACAGGGACACTGCAGGAAAGGCATGTGCCGTGACCCAGAATAACCACTTCTGTTGGCAGCAGAGCACAGGCTGCTCTGCTCCTGCAGGTGCCATCAGGATGTCAGCGATGCAGGTGACCAGCAAAATAAAAAAGGAGGAGATAACGAACCAGCTAATTCCAGAATGAGATTAGGACAGATTAGTCTGTCTAGCCCAAATCCCCAAACAGCCAGACTAGTTCCGTGTGTGGAGTTGCCTCATGTGTTGTGTTTCTCCCAAGGAATGAGTGTTTGGACAAGAGGAAACAGCCTCAGGTTGTGGCAGGGGAGGTTCAGGCTGGACCTCAGGGTCCAACCCAGGGCAGTGTTGGAGTCACAGTGCCCGGGGGATGATTTAAAAGCCGTGGGGATGTGGGTCAGTGGTGGCCTTGGCAGTGCTGGGGAGCAGTTGGGCTCACTGGACTGAGATCCCTTATGTTCTGTAAGTGCTTGGTCATGTTCCTGCCTCTGGAACAGCTGCTGCAGTACATGTGACCTGGGATTGATCCTCATCATTTGTTGCTGAAGGCGCTGAGGGGCTGGGTTATGGAAAACAAGCAAGAGAATGGATGAGACACTCATGGGACTGGTATTTTTTCCACAGGGCACAGCAATTAGGGAGAGGATCCAGTGCCTCACTTCCCAGCAAGGTATGGGAATTGGCACCGTGGGTGCCACAAGGTGACAGCATTCCAGCTGGGTTTCCCTTGGATACTGTGCTTGGCAGCTCTGCCAGCTACAGCAGTTTCTGGCATTGGAGCTGGTCTGTGATTTTCCCACTGGTGTGCCGTCCCTGGGCTGGCATTCTTGAGAGCACCTGGAAAGAGGGCAAGGGGCACTTTGTGGACTTGCAGCCTTGGCATTCATGATCTCCAGCGTGGAGGAAAAGGGCTGGAAGGTGTGCTGCTGTTGGGGGCAGTGCCCCTAACCCCATGGGTGGATGGCAAGACTGTGCCTCTTCTCTCCTTCTGCTGGGTCCTGATTGCTTGGCTGGCTTAGTGGAGCAGGGAGATCCTGTGTGTTGGTGGGAAGAGTGGGGCAATGCTCCCAGCTGGGACACAGGCACTGCAGTGCGTAGCTCACAGTGATCGCTGTGAGATGGTCATTGCTCAGAGCCTCGTGGAGTGCAGGTGTGGATTTGGGAAGAACCAAGTATCCTACAGCTGTGAACTTTTTTTCTGTCAAAAATCTATGGGGATGTTTTGCCTCAAGGCCCTAAGTGGAAGGAACAGCTTTGGATTTTACGTGTGAACTTGGAACTGGGTGAAAAATTACAGATCCGTGTAGTCAAATGAATTTTCTTGTTGGGTTTCTGGTGACTTCGCCCACCCCTGTGCCACAACAACAATCCCTTCATGGTTTCCGATTTGTTTTATCCAGAGAAGTGGTGACTTGCAGGTGAGGGTGCTGTCTGGGAGGATGTTTCTGAATGGGAACTGGCACGGGTGCCGGTCACATTGTGGAGTCACAGACAGGTTTGGGTTGGAAGGGACCTTAAAGGCCATCCACTTCCAACCCCCTGGCACGGGCAGGACCACCTTCCACTAGACCAAGGCTGCTCCGAGCCCCATCCAGCCTGTCCTTGGGCACTTGCAGGGGTGCTGCAGGCCTGCCCTGATGCCTGCCTGTCCTTGCAGGGTCCCTCCTGGGAGCGCTGAGCTCCCTGCAGGGCCAGGTGGAGCGGCAGCTGAACGCCAGCCTGCGGCGCCGCCGGCACGCCGGAGACGACGACCACAACATCGAGGTGCTGCTGGGGGTGGACGACTCTGTGGTCCGGTTCCACGGCAAGGAACACGTCCAGAACTACCTCCTCACCCTCATGAACATCGTGAGTACCTGCCACAGCACTGCCCACAGCTTGCCTGGGGGTGGGAGCTGCTCTTGGGAGCCCTTGCAGTGTTGGCTAAAGCCAAGGGAAAAGCTTTCGAGGCAACGAGTAGAGAGGGCACCTGGCTTGGGAAAAGTAGCAGTGGGGTCATTTTGGCTGCTGCTGCTGCTGCTGATGGGGTTGTCTTTTCAGGATGTTCCTTTATTTCATCTCTTTCACAGTGGTGCTTTAGTGCACAGCTGGAGGCTAATTCCAAGAAATTTGAAGTAGTTGAAAAACAGTAAGGGAAAAATGTAAACTTGATCCATTTCTAGTAATTCCAAGCTCCTCCTGCAACGCAGTCCTCGGGAAAACCTGGCTTGAGAATAAACGTGTAGAAGAAAAAGTGTTTTAAACCCCTCGTGGCTCTCTTAACAGAGCACAACCCCTGGTAATACAAGTAGATCCATTTTAGAAACTGTGGGATCATAAGGTTTTCCAGGAAAAAAATGCAGTCTCCTAAGGACGGAGGTGAGGGGATGGGCTTCCCATTAATAATGACTTGATGGACGTCGGAATGATTCTTGTATGTTTTACACTCAGTTTTTTATTCCTGGAATTGTTTTTGACTGATGCCTTAGGCTTGCAAATAATCTAAATCTGAGAATTTAGATTTTGAGAGGAAAAAGTTATCCCTACATGAATTTAACCCAACTAGTGTGTTTTCCAGCATAACTCAGGGAATCATTTTTTTTTTCCCACATACCCCATGATACATGAACAATTATCATCATTACACACTATTGCAGAATGCTGTCTTTTTAGTTTTAAAACCTTTTTAAAAGGTTTTAAAACCTCTGTGAGCAGCAGGGCTGATCCATGTCCCAAACCTCTTCCCCATGTTTCACGTGCCTGAGGCTCCATCTGCTGGGAGCAGCTGTGGGGCCAGAGCCGGGGCCAGCAGACAGCCCGCTGCCCAAAACCATCCCAAGAATGGGATTAAAAGGGTTTATGGGGAAATCTACAAGGCTTGAAACTCCAGGTCAACTTTTCCTCTCTAGGGAAGTCAATCCCTGGTTGTGTCCTGGCACAGGGAAGTTGTGAGCACTTTTCCTGGCCCAGCTGCATTAATGGGAGGGAAACAAGGGGGAGGGATAGCTGACCTTTGGGATAATTGCTTCACAGGACAGGCAGCCCGAGCTCTGTGCCCATTCCCTGTCCCACTGCCCTGCTGACACTGCTCCCAGCTCCAGGGACTGCATGTTTAAACCGTGGGCTCAAATCCTCGTGCCCACGGTCTGGACACCTCCCAGTGACCTTTTTCCCTGAGAGGAAGGAAGAGGGAAGTTCTGTTTAGCCAGACTGAAAAATAAAAACTCCTCTAACTCCTGCTCAAACCCAGCAGCCTCTGAACAGGGGTGTTTATTTCTCACCAGTTGCCCTTAGCATAATATTTATTTTGGTTTTAGGGGGATGAGGAGCTTCATTGAGGACCTGCAGATGTTTCACACTCTGGTCCTGGGACATTTCTCACCTTTCCAGACACAGGGAAGGGCCTCAAGAAGGACAATTTTTGGCCCATCTGCATAATTCTGTTTTTTCTAACTTCCCTTCTACAAGGCCTCTTTTTAGTACAAAAGTGACCACAGAATTCTGATTGATCTTGAAAAAGTAGGGCAGCAGCATGAGTTGCTTCTAAAAAAATTACTCTTCAAAAACAAGAAGTGTTCCAGGCCAGGTTGGATGGAGCTTGGAGCAGCCTGGTCTAGTGGAAGGTGTCCCTGCCCATGGCAGGGGTTGGAATGGGATGAGCTTGAAGGTCCCTTCCAACCCAAACCAGTCTGGGATTCTGTGACTTGCAAGGTTTGAACATCAAGTCGTTTCCCCAACCCCCCCTTCTTTGGGCCCTGGTCCATGAAACTTGACATGTGCTTCCCAAAGTTCCCTGTGAGGCATGTGGTGACGGGAAGTGAATCTGCATTTCTCACCACGTGGAAATGATCTGAGACTTGAACCCTCTGCTGAGGATGTAGTGGTTAAAGCACTTGAAATAACAACTCGGTGGCCTTGGAGACTCCCTTGGTGTCATCAGTGGGTCGTTTCCTATTTAATTTTCCCTTTTTCCCCCCCTCAGGTGAACGAGATTTACCACGACGAGTCCCTGGGCGTTCACATCAACGTCGTGCTGGTCCGAATGATCATGTTGGGGTACGCGAAGGTCAGTGAGCCGGAACTCTGCCTTCATCTGCCGGGCAGGACCCCCATCCCTGTGTCTGCATGTCCTGCCTTCAGGGGGGAGCTGGGAGGCCTGAGGTGTTGCCCTTTCAGTCCATCAGCCTGATCGAACGGGGGAACCCCTCGCGCAGCCTGGAGAACGTGTGCCGCTGGGCGTATCAGCAGCAGAGGGCGGACCCCGGCCACGCCGAGCACCACGACCATGCCATCTTCTTAACCAGGCAAGATTTTGGGCCCGCTGGTATGCAAGGTAATGCAGCTGACCTGCAGCAGAGCTCTCTGGGCTCCGTGGTTCTTGGCTGGCGTCTGCCAGAAAAGAGGAAAGACTGGGAATGGCGTGGCTAGCTCTTTTTCAAAAGCAAGGAGAACCTGGCCATGAGTCCTTGCCGTTCATGTCCAGCCGTAGGTTGAGTTTCTTGCTTGAGAGCTGTAAATAAACACCAGGTTGTTCCCTTCAAACTCCCGTGTGTGCGGGGTTCACTGTGAGCATCCAGTGCCCTTGGTGTATCCCCCTTCCCTTTTTGTCTTGCACCCTTCACTGCAGATGTCTGTTTATAGACATCCCAGCCAGTCAGACACCCGCATCCATCTTTGGGACTCCGGGAGCTATGGAGAATGGGCAGGAATTCCCCAGGTGTGGGTTGTGTCAGGGCAGGTGCTGGGCAGGCTGGGGAGCAGGGCAGGCTGCCCTGGACTCAGAGCAATCTTAGCTTTTCCTGAAGAACAGGAGCTTTACTTGGGGGGGGTCTCATTTAACATCCATGTCCTGGGCACAAGACTGAGCCCTGGTGTCTCTCCGTAGGATACGCTCCTGTGACGGGCATGTGCCACCCGGTCCGGAGCTGCACCCTCAACCACGAGGACGGCTTTTCATCAGCCTTTGTTGTTGCTCATGAGACTGGGCACGTGTAAGTGTAACTTCCACAGCCAGATCACACCCAAACGTGGTGCTGCACCCCCTGCTTTGCCCCCAAGGGGGTTGGGTTTAATGGCTCTGTGGAAGCTGCCCTGGTTTTATTTCCATCCCCTGGGAATGCAGCAGTGGTTGAAGCAACGGAGAGACAAGTGGGGGAAGAAAGGAAGGGGAGGCAGAGGGTGAACTTGTTTTTTCTCAGGGTGAGGGAAAGGTCAGGAAGGCACCTGGGAGGCCCAGCAGAGACAGGAGCTGGCTGTGTGTCCTTCATTGCCTTCTCCTCCCTGACTGCCTGTGCTGACGAGTCAGACTCGGCACCTCTTGGAGAGCTGTTTCCTTACAGCTGTTTCCAGTGGCTCTGAGGAGGATTCTCTGTTCCAGGCTGGGCATGGAGCACGACGGGCAAGGGAACAGATGTGGGGACGAGACGGCGATGGGCAGTGTCATGGCCCCCTTGGTGCAGGCTGCCTTCCACCGCTACCACTGGTCCCGCTGCAGCGGCCAGGAGCTCAGGAGATACATCCAGTAAGGCCTCTGATCCTTCTTTTTCCCCTTCTTTTCCCCTTCTAATCTCTATTAGGAGAGCTCTAACCCATGAACGCTGTGTGCTCATGTGGGGCTGTCCCACAGCCCACCTGCTGGGGATGGGAGGTGGGTGGAAAGACCCCTCTGACTCCAGCAGGGTTTGGGACAGTCAGGCCTCTGATTGTCACAGAATCCTGCAATGGTTTGGGTTGGAAGGGACCTTAAAGCTCATCTGTTTCAGCCCCCTGCCATGGTTAGGGACACTTGACACTAGCCCAGGTTGCTCCAAGTCCCATCCAGCCTGGCCTTGGACACTTCCAGTCATGGGTCAGGAATTAGGAGCATCCGTTTTCCATGGCTTTTATTTTTCTTTTCTTTGTCTCTTCCCACAGTTCTTATGACTGTCTTCTCGACGACCCTTTCAAGCACGACTGGCCCAAGCTCCCTGAGCTGCCAGGCATCAACTATTCCATGGACGAGCAGTGCCGCTTCGACTTCGGCGTGGGCTACAGGATGTGCACAGCGGTACGTCCCGGGCTCTCCGGGGAGCTGCAGGGTGCCACAGCTGCATAAGGGCCTCTGGGGAGCACTCAATGGAGTATTGCAACAGCTGTGGGAAGAGCAGGGGGGATGTTTATGGGGGAACCCAGTCCTCTGTTCCCGTGGGGCGATGGGCAGGTTGGGTGGCAGCACAGCCCACATGGCACAGACAGGTGGGAGTGATCCCAGGGGAGAAAAGGGAAAAACCCCCTCAGTTTCCCCCCACTTCTGGGTGTCTCCTTTCCTCTTCTCGCTGGCGCTGGGCTTGGGGGATGCAGGGAATAAGCACTGCTGTGAAGATGCTGGAGTCACTGGTGTGTGTGAGCTGCACTGATGCAGTGTGGTGGATCCTTACGGCAAGCAGTGTAAAGAACCTCAGGTTCTGCATTTCATCTCCCCCCTGTTGTGGGTTGCAGTTCCGGACCTTTGATCCGTGCAAGCAGCTGTGGTGCAGCCACCCCGACAACCCCTACTTCTGCAAGACCAAGAAGGGACCTCCCCTCGACGGCACGGAATGTGCCCCTGGAAAAGTGAGTGTGGCCTTTGTACTGTGCTTGTCTTGGGGGAAAAACCAACAGCGTTGTTCGTCTGAGGTGAATGGCACAGAGGGAAACAGGGAATTGCCTGGGGGGAGGGAGAAAACGGGAGAAGAGAGAGCTGTGCTTTCCCACTGGGGTATTCTGTGAGCTGTACAAGGTTTGCTGTTGTACATTTTGGGCGTAGAAACCCCAGCTGAGGTGTAACCCGTTCAGTGACTGCTTTATTATGGTTTTTGGGTTCTCTCTTACCTGCAAAGTGTCCATCAAGTGTCTGTAGGAATACAGGGGAGCAGATGATGCTATTCCTGTGGGACAGCTGCTCAGAGCTTGTGATCCAGACACCCTGTGGCAAATGTTTGCGTAGGCTGAGGATTAGCTGAGGATTGACTTTTCTCTTTAATATCCTCATTAGTGGGTGTCCTGCTGCCAATCCATTTTTAATTATGAAATTATACCCAAATACCCGTTTTTTAGCAAATTCCTTGTATTTTGGGATATAGGAGAGCCACTTGTACCATCTAAGTGTGCCCCACGCAGCGGCGAAATGTTCCCGTATTGTGATTACGTGTTTGATTTGGGGTTCATGCCTGTTCTCACCTGTCTCCTGCCCCAATTCCCTCAGTGGTGCTACAAAGGTCACTGCATGTGGAAGAACACCAACCAGCTGAAGCAGGATGGACAGTGGGGGCCCTGGACCAAGTTTGGCTCCTGCTCCCGCACCTGTGGAACAGGGGTTCGCTTCCGCACGCGCCAGTGCAACAACCCAATGTAGGTCTGGGGGTCGTACCCCCCTGGGGGGACGCTGGGAAGGGCACTAGGCCTTTGGGTGGATTCTTCCAAGACCTTTCAAATGGGATCATTTTCGTAGAATCCGAGAATTTCACTGAATCACAGAATCAGGGAGTGGTTTGGGTTGGAAGGGACATGAAAGCTCACTGAAATCCAACTCCGTGCCATGGGCAGGGACACCTTCCATTAGATATAATTATATATATATATAATATAGATGATATTTATATATAAAATTATATTTTATACACTAGACCTATACGACGTTCATTATTACTAACTATACACTCGACCTGTATTAAGAGTGGATGGAGTTTGATTTATTTTTTTAATGTGACATATCTCTGAGGTTTTCGGCCTCTGTAGGTAAATAAATGGGAAGCAAGCTTTGGAATTTAATGGAAGTGTGTGCACACATGCAGAGGGAGGTGTTGTAAATAACATGTATCAGTCGCCCTGGAAATTGTCAGAAAGAGCACCAAACCCCAGGGAGTTCAGGAACGGTGCTCAGGACCCCAGTGGAACTGTGGGGCCTGGATGAATGGATGTGGCGTTTTACCCTCCAGGGAACTATGGGGAAAGGCTGTAATTTAAACCTGAGTGGTTATCTCAGGAGCCCGGCTTAAAACACCTTAAAATAAATCTGATTTTCTACAAGATGAGGACTCACTATTACCAATTCCACCCAAGACAGGGCCTTATTCCCCTCTCAGGGAAGAACTTCTCCCTGGTGAGAATCTCTGGAATGCTTTCTCCTCGCAGGCCCATCAATGGAGGCGACGACTGCGCCGGGGTCAATTTTGAGTTCCAGCTGTGCAGCACTGAGGAGTGTCCGAGGCACTTTGAGGACTTCAGGGCACAGCAGTGCCAGCAGCGCAATTCCCACCTGGAATTCCGGGGCACCCGGCACCACTGGCTGCCCTACGAGCACCCCGACCGTGCGTCCTGCTCTGGGCCTTTGGTGACACTTTAAAGGGTTTGGAGCCATCCCCCTTGGCCTGGGCATCTCAGCTCCCAGAAAAGTGCATTTGTTGGTGTCCCCTCCCAGTGACCCCATCTCTCTGGTTTGTCTGGAAGTCACCCGTTTGGCACTAAACCCCAGATTTCAACCCTCACATTCCCTGCTCTGATCCAGAGTTTCACATTTTAACCCCAAATTGCCCATTTCCTACCCACAACTGCCCATCCGTCTCTAAAATTGAGACTTTGGACCCTAGGTTGCTCTATTATGTCTAAAAATCACCGCATTTTGCCCTAAATCCCTGATTTTTACCCCCAGTTTTCCCCTGACCCTTTTTTCTCTCAAACCCCCCCTTTTCCCCCAAGCATGGCCCCTTATCCCTTGAACTGATCTTTTTGCCCCAAAATTGCAGAATTACATCCAAAAATCACGAGGTCTGTCCTAATTTCCAATTTTACACCCAAATCCCGTTTTCCCCCAAAAAACTCCCAGTTCATCCCTAAAATTCACCTTTATGATTCCAGAACTGACACTTCTGACCCAAAATCGCTGCGTTATGTCTAAAACCCATCAGTTTTGCCCTAAATCCCTGGCCTTTCCCCCCAAACCTTCCCATCCCTCGCAAACCTGCCTGTCTGCCCTCGCTCTGTCAGCGGGGTGTTCCTCCGGAGCACCCCTGGATCGCTGTCAATCCATGCAGGCCCTTCTCTTCCCTGACCCCCCCACAGCTCCCCGGAGGTGCCACCTGTACTGCCAGTCCCGAGAGACGGGGGACGTGGCTCACATGAAGCAGCCGGTGCACGACGGGACTCGCTGCTCCTACAAGGATCCCTACAGCATCTGTGTCCGTGGGGAGTGCGTGGTGAGTGGCAGCCCAGGGCAGCAGCTCGAGGGCAAGGGACACACTTGGCAGGTGTCTCTAAATTCCGTATTTGCAGCGCCGTGTTCCTCCTGATTGCTCGAGGTTTAAATTAAATCCCAGGTTGCTCCAAACCCCATCCAACCTGGCCTTGGACACTTCCAGGGATCCAGGGGCAGCCACAGCTTCTCTGCCCAACCTGTGCCAGGGCCTGCCCACCCTTCACAGGGAAAAGAATTCTCTCCTAATACCCTCTTTCCCTTTATCTCCTGCAGAAAGTGGGCTGTGACAAGGAAATTGGCTCCAACAAGGCGGAGGATCAGTGCGGGGTCTGCGGCGGGGACGACTCCCACTGCCGGACCGTGAAGGGCACCTTCACCCGCACCCCCAAAAAGCTCGGTAGGGAGAACTCTTGGCTGCAGCTTGCTGGAGCTGCTGTTGGCTCTGGGGTTTGTGTCACACTCGTGGGCGTGGGGTGATGCCCAGAGTCATAGAGGCTTGGGCAGTAATGCACTTAACACCACCCTCTGGCCCCATTCCGGGCAGGCTGCTGCCCATCTGCCCCTGCCCACAGAGGGACATGGAAGTGGTGGAGATGTTTAGGGAATGCTGATTGTTCTTCCCTAACTCTGGCATTCTGGTCATTAAAGAGATTAATTGACCTCTTTGAACAGGGAAAGGTTTAAGCAAGAAGTGCCAAAAAGAATTTGGGTTTCTGGAAAATGAACTCTGCAAGTATCCTACCTAAAATTCCCCTGCAGGTTGTCACTGGTCCGACTTCCACTGACTGGTCACCTTGGCTAGATGTGTCCCTATCTGCTGTAAATGCATTTGGCTATGGAGTAAATTGTATTTAATGCTGGTGAAGACCATCTGGGTGACCCCCAGTCGCTGGAACGACCCAACAGGGCTCCCAGGGCACTCATTCCAGGCATTCTGTTCAAGGCAAGAGCAGAGGAGCCGTTCCCTTGCCCAGAGGAGCTGCAGTGTTTCCCTCTCTGGGACAAAGGAGGTGGAAAACATGCTGGGTCAGAGCAAGGGCTTGTAGGGAGAGAGGCATCTGTGGGACTGGGGGAGTTCCCACTGCAGTTCCCATCTCCCTGCAGGCACAGATGGGTAATGCCAGAGCTCTGGGTGTTCCCTGTGCTCCAAAGGCAGCGGGTGAAAAGACTGGAAATGCTGGACTGCTCAGCCAGGGCCATGGCCTTCCCTATTCCCAGCTCTTCTGTTCCTTCACTTGGATCTTGCAGGGAGCTGTGGTATATCAGAGGCAGGACAGACTGCCAGTACATCCATTAGTCCCAGAACCCAGTGATTTTCTGTAATGAAGTCTGCAGTTGATAAAGAGAAAATAAGAGGAATATAAAAATTCCAGGTACTCAGAGAACTTAGAGTGCTCTTGATTAAATCCTGATCTAGAAGTATGTGTGACAGATCCCTAGGAGGGATTTTAGTCTTCCTAATGGCAGTGCTCCCTTAAATCTGCACTATCCACCTGTGATCTGCACTGATAAACCACTGAAAATTGAGAGTCAGGATGGTTTTCTTTGGGAGCAGCTTCTGAGTGTGACCTCAGACATGACCATCTGACAGGGCAGTCAGTGAACTCCAGCCCAGCAGCCTGGCTGAGGAGTGATTTGGGAAGACAATGAGGAACATTTGTGTTTGTGCCCTCACGTGCTGAGGAACACAGGGAACATGCCCTTCCCTGAGCTGTGCACAGACCCAGCCTGTAGCAGCGCGCCTGTAAATATTGAACTGGAAGCGGCAAATCCAACTGTAACTGGTGTCTCTCCTCTCCCTGGAAGAGAAGAGCCCAGGGAGGGCCTGCCCCACACCTTCCAAACCCATTGGCTCCGTGTCTCCCGGCCCTGCTCCTCGGTTGCTGGTGGATCCCTCTCCTGCAGGCAGAGCTGGGCTGTGCCCCACGCTCCTGACCATGGCTGTTCCTTTCTCTTTCCATCCCTGCTGCCTCCACTGACCCTGCTCGTGCCAAAGGGTACCTTAAGATGTTTGATATCCCTCCCGGGGCTCGACATGTGTTTATTCAAGAAGATGAGGCCTCTCCGCACTTCCTTGGTAAGTGTTTCTCTGCTCGGGTTTGGTTTGGGGCTCTAGGAGGAGCACGGGGTGCTGCTGCTGGAGAGCCTTGAGGGATGAGAGGACCCAGGGAAGGGCTTGGGTAAATGTGGGCTTTCCAAATGGCACGGTCAGGGCTGAGTCCTGCAGCCCCACAGCTCAGCAAACAAACACCTATTGCTCATTTAAATCCTCCAAAATATTAAAGTGACCCTAATTTGCATGTTGGCTAACCAAAGGCTGTCATTGCTCACATGGAAATGGGCACTGCCGGGGTGAATCACATTCAGTATCTTTAGTTATTCTTACGGTGTGTTGGAAAAAGTTGTATGGAAACAAAAAATGAGAGCCCATCTTTAAATGGGTGTTGGGATGGGATGATCTCTAAGGTCTCTTTCAACCTAAACCATTCTGTGGTTCAGATTTCTAATGAGTTGGTAATCCCCACTGTACCTGGCTGTCGAGGTGTGCTGCAGGAACCCAAAGCCAGGCTCCAATTCCTCAGCTATTTGCTTACGGATTGTAGCATCTGGAACACACCTGTGTGCCTAGAGGAGACTAAAATGGGATGGAAATCTGTTCCTTTCATAACCTGGTGCACACACCCCTCCCCGTGCCTCCTCAACCGCTGTGACCGAGGCACAGCAGGCTGTGCTCTCACTCCTCCCAGCAATCAAGAACCAGGCTACGGGACACTACATCCTGAACGGGAAGGGGGAGGAGGCCAGACCCCGCTCCTTCATCGAGCTGGGCGTGCAGTGGGAGTACAGCATCGAGGACGACATCGAGACGCTGCACACGGACGGGCCCCTGCACGACGCCGTGGTGGTGCTGGTGGGTGACGTGGGAAGGACCCACCCTGGTCGTGGTGCTGTTGGCTTTGCAGAGCGGTCGGTGACAGCTCTGGGCTCACGCTTGGTTGCTCGCACGCAGATCATCCCGCGGGAGAACGACACCAGGTCCAGCCTGAGCTACAGGTACATCATCCACGAGGATTCGGTGCCCACCATCCACAGCAACAACGTGCTGCGGGAGGACACGGACACCTTCGAGTGGGCCTTGAAGAGCTGGTCCCAGTGCTCCAAACCCTGCGGTGGAGGTGGGCAGGGAGTGGGGCATCCCTAGCAAGGGGCAAATTACCGGGGGAAGGGAATGGTTCTTGGCCTCCCTCTTTTAAAAGCAGTTTGTTATTTTGGGGCCCAAGCTTAAAATGCCTGAGGTGCCTGGTTGTTCCCAAGTGTCACACCTGAGCTAAGGAAGAAAAAGGCGTTTTTAGGTGTTTAAATTCAGCCCCCCAAAGCCGCTTTGGAAGTCCAGACTCAGACACTGATGCTCCTGAGCTTGCCCTGTACTCATGGTGTGTCCGTGGCTCTTAGGCAAAGAATGGGCAGTGCAAACCCCAGAATGCCTTGTTTTGTAAACCCATTTAATAGGCCGGAAAGCCCCTATTTAAACCAAACCTTCTAACCAGGACCTGTTTTTCCTGATTCCTCTGACACGATCCCAGGGTTCCAGTACACCAAGTACGGGTGCCGCAGGAAGAGCGACAACAAGATGGTCCATCGCAGCTTCTGTGAAGGCAGCAAAAAGCCCAAGCCCATCCGCAGGATGTGCAACCTGCAGGAGTGCACAGAGCCCCTGTGAGTGCTGCCAGGCACGGGGAGCAGGGCTTGCTCCAGCCACGGGGGCTGGGGTGGATCTGTTGGGATGCTGATGGGTTCCCAGCCTGGAGTTCCTACATATGTAGGGGAATTTCTACCCGTGTAAGGACGGGTACTGATCTGGCCGGGTGGTTATCATAAGACCTTGGAACAGGTTGGGTTGGAAGGGACCTTAAGGCTCATTTATTTCCAACTCCCTGCCACGGGCAGGGACACTTCCCACTCTCCCAAACTGCTCCACACCCCATCCAACCTGTCCTTGGGCACTTGCAGTGCTGGGGCAGCCCCCCCTGGGGCGACAGGTACCAGCTGATGGTGTGTGCCTGCGTTCCCCTTGGCAGCTGGGCGGCGGACGCGTGGGAGCACTGCACCAAAACCTGCGGCAGCTCCGGGTACCAGCTGCGCACGGTGCGCTGCCTGCAGCCCCTGCCCGACGGCACCAACCGCTCGGTGCACGCCAAGCTGTGCCGCGGGGACCGCCCCGAGAGCCGCCGCGCCTGCAACCGCGCGCCCTGCCCCGCCCCGTGGAAGGCTGGGCCGTGGTCACAGGTGGGTCCCGGGACGTGCCAGGGTAAACTGAGGCAGGCACTGGGGGACACAGAGGATTTTGGGGGTAGAATCTAAGGGAATTTCCAGAGGAGAGTATGGAGATGGTGAGAAGTAAACTGAGGTGGTCACTGGGGGACAGAGAGAGAGGTGACCTTGGGGGGACAACCTGAGGGAATTTCTAGGGGAGAGAATGGACATGCTGAGTAAACTGAGGCAGGCAGTCATGGACAATGAGGCAAATTTTGGGTGGTAAAACTTCAGATAATCTAAGGGTAGAGAATTAATATTTTGAGGTAAAAATGAGATAATCCATTTAGTACAGGTAGGGAAAATTCTGGTGGGAAAATCTAGAGGAGACAAGGAACATTTTTGAGGTGAACTGAGGCAGTCAGTCTTGGACATGGAGGGAATTCTGAGGAGGGGAAACACTTGATGTGATCTTGTGTAGAGAATAAATATTTTGAGGTAAAAATTAAGTACTCAGTAGTGCACAGTTGGGAAAACTTTTGGAGTAAACTGAGGTAGTCTAGCACACAGAACGGCTACTGTGAGGGAAACTCAGGCAATCAGTAGGGCCTGTGTAGGGAAACGGGGGTACAATCCAGCAGGGTAAAATCTACACGGTAGAAAATAAATATTATGAGGTAATCAGTAGTGGATGCCTGGGGAAAATTTTGGGCGTTAAATTCAAGGTAATCTCAGGGCCGAGAACGAGCATTTTGAGGCAGAAATGACACAACCAGTAACGCACAGGTAGGGAATATTTCCAGGTAGCACTGGGGTCGCTGTGTCCGGTGCAGTGAGCAGGTGTGGGGTGGGCTGTGAGCTGCCCCGTGTGCTGATGGCTGTGCCCTGTGTGTGTGGCAGTGCTCGGTGAGCTGCGGGGAGGGCACGCAGAGCCGGCAGGTGCTGTGCCGCGCCGGGGAGCGGTGCCACGGCGAGCGCCCCGAGCCCGTGCGGGGCTGCCAGCTGGCCCCCTGTGATGGTAAGAGGAGGGATGGGGGGGCTGCAGGGTTGGGGGAGGGGGCTGAGCATGCAGGTGGCAGGGGGGGGAGGCACTGGGGTCCAGCTTTGTGCCCAGCCCGGCACGCGGTGGGTGTCGCGGCTCCGCTGCCGTCCCGCACGGAGGGATCTCCTGTGCAGGTGTGTTTAACCCCCTGGCCCAAGTTGGGGCCAGAGGTGAAGCTCCATCCAAGGCAAACCCTGCTCGACCTGTAAATCCCAGGATAAGGTCTACAAGATGCCAGCTGAGGGAATAAAAACCCATAAAATCGGACCAAAGAGCATTAATAACGTTCCTGGGAATCCCATTTTATTGTTCTCACTGAATTTTTAGCAGATTTTTAAGCTTTTTATGACAACAATGAGTTTCTTCCTTTGGATTATTCACTGTAAGATTTGGGGTTTAACTCAGTCACAGTGGCCCTGTCACTGATCAGGAGCTGCAGGAAGGACAGAGCTAGACCTCCAGCCAGGTGCAGGGTGTTTTCCCCCAGAATGGACTCAACTGGTGCCACCAGCCTGGCCAGGATAGAGGATGGGGAACTGGGTTGTGCAGAATTCACCTAAGAAGGGAAAAAGAAAAGGGATTATGTGAATACATGGCTTGCTTCGGAACCTGGTGGAAGTGGAGAAGTACAACCCCCAAACCTCTGCACTGCAGATGGAGTCACGGAATCTAAGCCAGCACAAACCAACACCCCAAAGTGACCTGTGGGAGAACAGGACCCCATAAGGGTCACTGTCACTGTGGAAAGGCAAAAGGAATTGTCTGGGACTTGGTTTGTTCCTTTGGGTGTTGCTGGTTGCTGTGATTTACAGAATTCCCCACATTGGAGTGCCAGAATTTCCCAGCCCAGGGGCTTTCACTGACACTGCAACACAAAGATTGTTCTCTGTGTGGTGCCAAGATTTGAGTTTCAGTATAAACTTGGTACCACGTTTCCTGGAATTCAGCTGATTTTCACCCACCCTGAGCTGGGGGTCCTGCTGGCATTTTAAAGCAGGAGAACGTGGTGCCTGGACACACTCCTGGCACATGGTGAGAGGCAGCACCTGAGCACAGGCAGGGACGTCTCTCCTCAGGAGTGGCCTCTGGAAGTTTTTTTCCCCTCAGGTTTGAGCCATGTGGTAAAGCTTTCCATCAGTTCTGCAGTTCCATCCAGCTGGTCCCTGGAAAACTCCAAAGAGAGCTTTATGCAAAGAAAACCTTTTATTTTAAGGCATCTCTGAAGGCTGTTGCTTGGGATTTAATTTTTGGGAGCAAAGGTTCTCTTGGCTTCAATACTGCTGGTGCTGCTGCTGGATGATGGCCTCAGGCTGGAAGGGCAGGGATTTGGGGTGGGTAGGACATACCTGGTGGGGTGTGTGGGAGGTCAGCACTGGGAACTGCTGTCCGGGCTCCTCACAGACGCAATGTGCCAACATTCCCAAGTGCCAGCTGCTTGCTTTGGGTACTGTTGGGGTGTCGGTGGGGTCTGTCTGGGGTGGAACCTCTCGGGGTGCCTGATCGGAGCCGCCCATGGCTGAGAAGCTGTGGGCAGACCTTTATCCATCCCAGTGCTCCCAGGGCATCCCAGTGCCCGCGCCTTGGTTCCCACGCCCGGGATGTTTGTTTTGCAGACGAGCCCTGCCTGGGAGACAAATCCATCTTCTGCCAGATGGAAGTGCTGGCGCGGTACTGCTCCATCCCTGGCTACCACAAGCTGTGCTGCGAGTCCTGCGGGCAGCGCAGCAGCACCTTCCCACCTCCTGGAGCCGCTGGCACCCAGGGGGACACGGCGCCAGCTCCAGGAGACCTGCCGAGGGTGCCACCGGCGCCCACCCCTGCGGTGCCCCCGCGGGCTCAGCACATCCCACCCCCCTCCAGCCCCGAGCCCAAAGGCGCTGGAGTTCCTCACCGCAGAGCTCCTCCGGCCGGGAAGACTCCCCGGCTCTTGGCTTGGCTGCACCAAGCCCCTGCCAACAGCAGCCTCAGCCCTGGCAGGGCTGTGCCTCCTGTGCCAGCAGAGGACACGGCAGCAGCGGGGGCTCCTGCGCCGGCCAGGAGCGCCGGGAGCAGCGAGGAGCAGCTCGGGAAGCAGCAGCCCCCGAGGGTCGGCCCTGTGGAGCGGTGAAGGGGAAGGCTCGTGGAGGACAGCCATGGAAAAGGGGCTGTGTTGGGCACTCCGAGGGTGATCCCCTGACCTCTGGACGCTCTGGAGTGCCCTGTGTGCCCCGGGCAGGGCGCTGCAGGGCACAGCTTGTCCCCTGGAACTATGAAGGACGAGAAGTGCTGGTTCACTTTCTGTTGCTCCGGTCTCCTCCCACCCCACGTTCCCTGCCCGGCTGGGTTGTGTGGAGGAAACCCAAAGAACATTCCTGGCAGGGAGCAGGAGTCGCTGAGGGCTCCATCCAGCTCCGGGCCTGAGAAGCAGCCCTGGCCTGAGCACCCCCCATGATTCTGGGTTCCAAACACTCCCCTGGAGCAAACACCCCACTGCGGGTGGGTCCGGGCGGTGACACTCAACAAAACACCTTTGCCCCAGGGCAAGGGAACCCTCAGGACTTGCTTGGCTCATTTATCCCTGGAAGGGGACATTGCACGAGCACCTTTGCAGCCGGTGGGTGAATCTTGGACACAGGAAATCAGGGTTACCATAGGAGTTTTGTGCTGCCACACACCTGTTCACTTGTGTTGTTCCGTAGCTGGGTGCCAGCCACCGTGTTCTGCCCCATGGACACTCCAAGGAGCATAAAAAGAGGGGTTCCATTTGCATAGGAATTACACTGCTGGCATTAAAATGAAGGGACTGGGGGGCTTGGGGCACCATCAGTGTGATGCTTGATTTTGAAATAGGGAAACCCTGTAGATCCTGCAAGTGCTGTCCTGGTCTCAGTCCCAAGGGGTTCTGGCTCTCAGCTTCTCCCTGTGTCCGTGCTGGACCAGCATTCCAGAGGCAGAACAGGCGCCGCCCAGACTTCAAGGAGAGGGTCTTTTTCCCGACGGGATGCGTGGATTTCAAGGCGTGCGAGATGTTTCCTCCCAGCGTGGTTCCCCTCCAGACCTCCCCGAGCAGGCACGCCCGACTGCAATCGTTAATTTATGCCCATCCCCACCTCATCTGCACCCCGTCGGCTCCGCTCCCTCCAGCCCCTTGCTGTAAAGGACTTGCAGAGAGGAGTGAGAGCTGCAGATATTTATTAAAAAGTTGATTTCTTGACATCATTTTCTGTACTAAATGTTTACACCAAGGGCAGGTGACTCCTTTTTGCCAAGATCAAATGCTGAGATGGAATTAGATGATGTTTCATAGGGACAGAACAGAAACTGAAGCTCCTAAACTGCTGTAGAGAAATGTCTGATTTGTATTCTTTACAAAGGTGACAGTTTCTCTCCCAGGCCTCTCTCATTTCTCAGGGGGTTATTAAAGTTTCACACGCAGTTGCTGCCCCCGTAAGAAATGCCCAGAACTGNCGAGGGGGTGACATTGGGGACGGCAGAGACAGCCCCGAAACTGCGCCGGGAACTGCAGGTACAGCCCCAAAACAGCTGCACTGGGGAATAACATTGGGAACTGCAGAGACAGCCCCGAAACAGCACCGGGAACTGCAGAGACAGCCCCAAAACAGCTGCAGTGGGGAATAAAATTAGGAAAGGCAGTTCCATCCCAAAAACAGATCCTCCACTGGGGAATAAAATTG
>VXAU01001187.1:0-24082 GCA_013399695.1 Formicarius rufipectus
AGGATCTGAGCAGCTGTCGGGTCTGCCGCAGCTCTGTCCCCGCTCCATGTTTGCAATGTCCTGCGGGGCGGGGGTGGAGCCGGAGCTGGTGAGTGACGGCCGCAGGGGCGCGGCCAGGGCGCTGTCAGGGGCTGCTGTGCAGTTGGCTGCGTGCGCAGAGATTGTGACACAATTAGGAGTCGCTGTGGGAAAAGCGGAGAGTGGAGCCGGCAGCTCGCACGTGTCCGCGGATCCAACAGGGTGTGAACCGTGGCTGCTCATGTCCGTCTGTGCCTCCTGCAGTGGCACAGGCAGCACTGGAGCTGAGGGAGTATCCCGAGGCACAGATACATTGTAACCCGGGGGTGGGGAAGCTCTTTCGGGCTGAGACACGTGTCTGTCCGCCACGTGTGGTGTGGCAATCGCGTCTTGGGTGAAAAAAGCTTTATTTTCATTAGAAGACATTTCTAAACCACTCGGAATGTTTCTTTTACTACTAGAGTTCAAATTAAAAGCAGTATTTTTCCCAGACTGAGTCTTTTTCAAGGGTGGCTGTTTCTGGGGTGGTGTAGCATTTAAGTTTATATTTTCTTCTTGTAAATCTAATACAGTCAGAATATGAGCCCATGCAATGGCTGCGTGTCGAGCAGCAGCATTATTAGAATTTGCTGCTAACCAAATTTGCCTCTCCAGTAGATCCCAATCTTCCACGGATAAACAGAACGGCAAATTGAAATTACTCTTAGAAATAAATTTTGATAGACATTTTAAAGCATGTTTCTCTGGTACTTTCCCACTAGAAATCAATATATTTTTTTAACTTTTATAATTTTCCTTTTCTCTCTTAGAGAGAAAGGTACTCATTTTTCTATTTAGGGTATGGAAAAAATTGAAATTCCAGGACCTGCTCCCTTCTCTGACCTGCGAGATGAGATGTCCCGTGTCTCCTGTTGCTGTCTCGCTGAGCAGGAACATGTGGTAAACCGCTGAAGCCCTGGTACCGCTGTGAAGATCAGAAGACTCAGGCTGTCCTCTGGTCCTGGATTCCTCTTCCTCACATGGGGCACCAGATATCCGGGTGGATATATGTGTGTAGAGCCTCGTTGGAGTGTTTGGTGGTGTGATGGTCGCAGTGATATGATATTAGTCTCCTAGGGTTAGGCTTTCCAGTCCATGTACCTAGGAGAGGGGTCCATGTACCTAGGAGAGGAGGGGGGGAAGGGGAACACACATGGGGAGGAGTAAACACACATTTTAAGCAATATTAAAACATCAGTTCAAGGTCTTATCAGTTACAGTCTGCATCATTACAAGGTATTATCAGTTATATTCTTAATCCATCCCCACACTATTCTGCCTCAAGAATGGAACCTTGAAATTCAGGAGTCCTGACTGTTTATGAAACTGAAAACATTTCAAAAGAGAAAAAAAAATCTTCTTGTTTTTTCCTACGCTGAGGAATTAGGTCATAATTATATCCAGGTTGGATTATATTGGACCATTTGGTCATTAGAAATACTTAAAAAGCTCTTCCTGGTAGGTCCCTTTATGTTCAAGTCAAAGTTTAGTTTTCAATTACTTTACAATGATCTGAAATGCAAACATAAATGTCTAGTTCACAGCAGTTAAAAATTCTAATTCAATATTTCTCTACAATAAAAATAGTCCAGTAGTTTGCCACAGCTACGGAAAAATATTAGAATCTGCAATGACCCAAACACTTGAAGTGGGAAATTAACTTACACCCTCTCCATATAGATATATCCTATTCAATAGCATTTCCAGTAAATATGTATTTGTCAAATTTTTCATTATTAATAACTAAAATATGTTCCTAATATTAAGCAGTTATTGTAAATCAGAAACTCAGTAAATCTCTTCATTTATTGAGAGACCAATGAGTGTCATCAAAAAGATGAGGTGTTTTAGAACTTTATACCAAACCTTTAGTAATTTACTCAGGGAACTAGAATTTTCTGACAGAAACTTGTCCTTTCCTATATTACAAAGGAGAGAAAAATATATAGGCAAATTACATAATTTTTCATTATTGTCAGAGACTTCAGAAAATTGAATAACTGAAATAGAATAACTACAGGTAAAAAGCTACAAGATAGCCAAAGACTCTAAATGGCTCAGACAATTCCACTTAATTTTCAGGTACAATTTTGTGAGTGTGTGTGATTTCACAAGAATAACAGTATTCACTATAGTTAGGTTTTTCTTGGATGCTGCTTAAAGCACTCTCATTTTATGTGACAGGAAAAATAGTATCAAAGATTATATGTCAAATTTCTCTTAGTGATTACACAAAATATAGTCTTACTCAAGTTCCATTTGAATTAATCATTAATAGATCTCGTATCAGCAAATATAAAGATACAGGTTTTATATTTTTGTTTTCCTGTATTCAAATTCAGTATTTGGACCCAAAAGACAATGCTGCTTTTTACCCTTCTTCATTCTCTTGACACGGCTTTACTCATATCTCGCTTGTGTTACCACCCCTGAAATATTCCTGATTTAAAGAGTTGACTTGAAGCACCCTTTATGTAAGCTATGGAAGGAGGGTTACCAAGGAACCAGAAGTGGAACATTCATCAATTCAGATGAACATATAAAGGTATAGATTCAGTTCTAGTTACTACTCTATTACAGAAAAATTGGCTTCTACTCCCTTAGTGTTGAATCCAAGGATAACAGTGCTGAGTACAATCTCTGTGTCAAAAGTGGAGTCAAAGAAAACAAGTGCTTTCCATCTTGAAAATGGCACATCTGGTAATGCTTGGGTGCCAAAAGTATGGTGCTTGTAAGATTTGAAGGTCAAATTGGAGATATGTAGAAAATGTAATTTACTAATTGTGAGCAGTGCTTGAATTGCTGCTTGAAACTGAGGTGAATTTTGGTTTGATTAGCAACAATTTCAGCAGACAAGACTTGGCTCATTCTTATCACCTCTCTCAAGTCCAAGACACTAACACACTAACTTGACCTATGAGGCCCTCAACTCGGCACTAGTGAGGTCACACCTGGACCCACAAAGACAATTAGGTGAAGGGTGAGGGTGTTGATACTGTTTAACCTAAAGAAGAGAAGGCTTGGACAAGGGTGATCAATTATATAAATACCTGAATCAGCCTTATGAATGATCTGGATGATGATCCTCAGAAAGTTTGCAGATGATGCTGAACTGTGAGGAGTGGCTGAATTTGACTTCTGCAAAACTTAGAAGAATCAAAAATTTATGGTATATTCCCTGTAACATATCTTCATGAGCTTTGCTAGTAACGTCCGTGCCTTGATAGTCACAGGGTTGTGATACAGGAATCCCAGCAAAGACCACTGTTTGAGCATAAGTTCACATAGCTTAGACAATGCTGTTAGTGAATGATTTGTTCTTCTGTTAAGGAATAGTCTCTGTTGCAAAGCTGGTATTGTGCCAACACTAATCAACCTAAATATGTGCATATCCAATACAAAATTGGAAAGTATCTAAGAAATAGAAAATAAACAGTTTAGAGTAGAAAATAAACACCATTAATAGCAGACAAATTCATATATTATTGACTAGTTGTTTTCAGAGCTGAAATGGTAAATCACTTTCAATATAAAATAAAACTCCTGATAAAGCTACAAACTGTAATTTTATGTATAATAAACATCTATCATAAAGGTGAGAGAGGGATATGAGCTGTGATGAGAGACATTTAAAACATACAAAATGCCCCAAACAGTATTTTTTCAACCTTAGCCACTAATGTCTAACAGTTAAATTATTTTAAAAAATCAAAAACTATTGAAATACTAGGAATGATTCCTATAGCTGAGCATATGCTAGTATGCATTTATAATTATTTGACTTGTAATCTTTTGTTTCACACTGTTATCTAATTGTTGACTTTCCCTCTGGTTTAATTACCTTTTATTTCATTTTTTCATTAAGACTGCCTAGCTTTGAACCAGATGCATCTAGATTAAATTAACACAGAAAAACATTGACTCCCAGCTATGATCAAAATCAAGTCTTTTATTTGACAAATGTTAAATGATGTGTCTCAGGATGAATTTAGCAAATGCCACTTCTGGAATCTATTTTTTGCCAAGGTGAAAAGATGGTGAACATGCATCTTCTTTTTGCATGAAACTTCTTGTGTAAGAAATTTCTGAAGGAACCAATTGGTCAGCCTTTTATAGAGTACCATAATTTGACTAATGCATTATGGAGTGGCATAAGTTGATTAAATATTTTTTGACCAAATAATCCAAGTTGATGAAAACATTTTTCTAAATAAAAAATCTAACAATAATTCCCCAAAATCAAAGAGTCAACCAAAAAAAAAGTGTTTTTAGTTTCTTGTGTTCCTCATGTCATCCATTCTTCTTACGTACCTGTAATAGCAAAAGATAATTGTAAAAGGGTTTTTAAATATTATGATAATCAGAGCTTAATTATTTTTTACATTAAACTTCAAAATCATCATGAAAAGTCCTCAAAGTAAATTTCTAAGTCTAACTTAGTAGCCAAAAATTGAAAAAAAAAAAATATTATTCCACTCTACTTACCCTCTGTATGTAAGCACTGAGTTATGTAGCTCTATACCTTCAATATGCCAGCAATATGTACTTGTAAATCAATGTCAGTTACTTGTACCATTATCAGATATTTTTAATCTGGCTCACTGACTTGGGTTACTGAAGCATACGACCAGAAATACTTCCATCAGCTTTACTCCCATATGCCTGATTTCTTCAGTCTATAAGCATGTCACATAGCTTCTGGGTATGCTGATTTATCCATCTTTGCTAACATTTTTTTCATGTGTCTAGTGGCATTTCCCACAAAAGTGAAAATGCTTCTGCTAGAAATGCCCAACTTAGTTTACTTTAATACAGAAATATACTAAATAATCATAACACTAACCTTTCATGAGTATAATGACAGTTTATTAATTATCTTTCATAGAGAACTTTCATTTCTTAGAAGTTATTATTATTCTTATCTACTCTTGGTTGAGGACATCCTTACAAAAAAAAGTAATTATTTCAGTTGAAACTCAAGGCAAAATCTCACTTGAAATTATAGTTTTTGAGTTTTAATTAGTAAATACCAATGCAATTTGTATAATATATAATATTTAGTCAAGAAACCAAATAAAAATAAGTCTGATCTCCACTAATATTTCTGTATTAATATTATAAGACGTTAAAAATATTATACTGATGTTTTACATGAATTTAGCAATGTAAACAATTTACAAGAGAGAAATGAATAAGCAATTGTTTATCTGTGATTCAGACATGGTAAAGGAACAAATCAATTAATGAACTGTTTTATCCTGCTACTTAATAATACAGTGCATTTTGCAGAGGAACTGGAATCTGATTGTAATAGTAAAAGCCCTGTACTATGTCTTAAGACACACAAATAAAAATTAGGTGAATAAATTTAGGATTGAAACAAGAAACTTTCTAGAAACTATGTACTAACTCTAAAACTAACATTCATAAACATATTTATTTCTCCATGGGAACAAAGATGAGACTCAGACAAATCAATGTAACATCAGAAACTCTCAGAGTTTCTATTACAATTTAAAAACCAACAAACAAAAAGTAGTTGAAAGTTTGTCAGGAAACAGGAGTAGCTTCTGACTTCACCCTTCAAAGTAATTTTTTTAGCAAAGTGAGGAGAGACTCGTAGCTTAACTTTGTTCTTCCAGACGTACCTAAACTTTTCCAAGGGAAAACAACTGATGTTTCAGGTTCAGTTCCTTTGACTAAGCATGTATTTGTGGGGGTAAATAAATAAATAAAAATAAAGGACCATATGTCTTCTTTCTTAGTGTGCTCTAATCCATTCCATCAAATCCCTGAACAGCTGCCATCCATTCCCATAATGATCTTTCTAGGTTTATTCGTTGGAACAGTAGCAAAACAAGTGTACTCATTATCAGTGTTCAGTTGATTAAGACACTTGCCTAGAGTTGGGAGCTATAAGTCAATTTCTGTTAGGCTGGATCAGAATCCAGAACACTGGTTAGAAATCTACGTAAATATGAATAGCTACTACCATGTCGGTGGTAGCACTGCTGTATTATGTTTTGGTGAGAAAGAGGAAATAATATCCATACAGCTATGTTAATGTGGTGTCATGTTAAGTTACAGTTCCTTAGGATAGTGGGATACCTTGTTTCAAAAAAAACCAAAATCCTCACCTTTAAGGGAGAAGTGCAAACATTCTTGTAAATCCGGTAACATTTTACACTCAGTTGTATGTTAAGGTAAGCAATTGACAGAACTTAAGCTTGGAATATTAAGGAAATACACTTCTATTGCAAACTCAGATCTACGAATATGAATCACTTGATGACAAATTTGAGGTTGTAATGTTTCTCTCTTTTTCTCTGTTAAACAAAAACATACTTTTGTATTTGAGTGATTTTGTTCATTTATTAAAAAAAAAAAAAAGATAACAGGAGAAGAAAAATAAATGAATAGATTTTCAAGCAGTCATATGGTTTAGGTTTATTATTTCTTCTGATTTCAACACACAGAAAAACTGCTGTCAGCAAGTGCCAAGTTGCCTGATCGTGGATCTGACTAGCTGTACATTTTTCGTCTGACATATTAGGCATCTTCTCGCATCAACTTCAGATGTCAGCAGCAATGAGGGCCCTTGCTTTTTCTGGAATTATAAAGTTGGAAAAGACCATCTGCTCAGCCTTCTGCTATCTGAATTCTTCACTAGAAATAGTTTTCAAGAGTATATTATGAACTGCAAAGAAAGAGATAATGTGTAAAATGTTGGTAATGTAATTTTAAATCTTTACTTTCACTTCATGGGACGTATTCTGTTAGAGATCCTGAAACAATGAAAACCAAAAGAAAATTTCTGTAGTCCACAATTTGGTTTATGACATTGAATTATCTATCCCCACAGTTCTTCACCTAATAATTATATGTTTTCTGCACATTTTTAAATGTTATTAGGATTACATATCCAATATGTAAGATTCTTTAGGTGTTCTGCTCATATCCAAAGTTTGGACAGTGTGTATTCAGCAGTAATGTGTGCCAGAACAAGTAATCTACTACTAGAACACTTCCAAAATAGTGATATATATGAATGAAATATAGTTTTATTTGGAATAAAGAATGAATATGGATTTCCTCATGAAGTTTACTGTGTTTTTTTCTTTTCTTTCCTGTTTTTCCTTTTCTTTCAGCAGTGACAGCACAGTATAGAAATTATCTAACAATGTATAGATTACTGGAGCCCTAAATACTAATGATGTCAAATATTAAGTTAAACTTTAAAAGGCAACAAACACCTTCTAATTCATTGCAGTTGCAATGAGTGTAAAGGCAACTTTATTTTAATATTCAGTATTTATACAGACAGAAACCTGATAGATATCTTATTTATGATGCTTCACATTGACCAAAAACTAAGCACTTGGGAACATTCTCATTGTCTTGAATGAACTGTGGATCAGGGTTTCCTTTCATTAGCCCTTCACTGCTTGGAATAGAGCTACTGGGTTTTTCAATATCATCTTACTGCAATAGTTTTTAATACTTAGTTTTTTTCCTTATTTTCTTTTTTATGAAATTTATTGTTACTTGGGAAAGAAAAAAGAAAGTGTAATTACATCTTTCATAGATCAGAATTAATTTGAAATACACTGTCACAACTTCAAAATTCATCTTGTAACATTATGTTCATGTGATGGAAGCTTTTAAAATAATCATAAAACAGCTCATTGTTATTTGGACACCTATCATTCTCCTTTTTTTTCTTTTTCTTTTTTTTTTTTTTTTCCTAGATTTGAACAAGAAAAATGGAAAGGTTTCCATGGTTTGTTTCATTAAGAAGACAGATCTGACTGGTAGTGTGCCAGCATAGTTTTATTCTCAATTGATTCTCCAAGTATTGAAAGGTATAATCAAGGAAAAAAAAAAACCACAGTGTTCAGTGCAATTTTTTTTTTTTTACATTAATACAACTTTGCAAAGCAAACCTTGTAAATGTTGCTAAAAAAGATTACACAACTATTGATGCTGTAATCTGAGAGTAATACTGACTTCCTTTCCTGACTAAAGTAATAACCTAGTTTAGCAACCTGAAAAATGAATATTTTTTGAGTCACTTTTATTCTAGCATTAACATCTTTCTTAAAAAAAAACATGCACAGAAAAGCCCCAAGTATTTTCCATATTGGAATGAGGAAACTTGAACAAGGCTTTGTTTTAGTAAAGAGCTGATCTTCATTTAAAAATTACACTTTATTTGTAATTATCTAAATAGAATATAATGTTAATAATAACAAAACCTACTATTTATGTTATTGTTATTATTATATTAAAAGCAGATCAGAACACAAGAGTCTTCCTTCTTCTTAATTCTCTAAACTCATGTTGAAGAAATGTCACCCCAAAAAAATTTTCCCAGAACATTTTGATACCTAAACTTTTAGACAGTCTTACAAGTGTTCTCTACAGTACAACAAAAGATTCCTAACTATGTAATCACTGGGCTACACAGGATGAAGAATGAACTGTGTAATATTTCTTGGGGCTTCTTTATTCTTTCTGAGAAGTCAAGCCCACTGTGATCTGATTAGAAGCCAAACTCCTTTGTGGCCCTTTAAGTTTAATTCTGTGTTCGTTTTCTTCATTGGATGTTTGGGTACCTGCAGTCTTCCTTACAGTCACTAGAGAAAATGCCTGTCTCTGCTGACCAGTCTGGACCATTACTCCATTGATTCCATGCAGAAGAAATATAGATACAGTTAGGCTAATAAAAAGATGACATTTTCCTTATGCAATTGCATAAATTTTTCTGTTTCTATTTGTGTGGAATTCTCAGATTTTATAATGAATATCTTTCAAAATTTAGCTCAAATAATCTTTCCCATGTTGACATGCCCCTTCTTCTCTCTTCTTTGGTTGAGGAAAAAAATTTATTTTTTTTTCAGTGAGAATAAAAGTTGCATTTCCATTGCTGTGTAAAAGTCTAAGTTGCTATGCTGGGAAGCAGCCTTAGTATTTACCTTGTTGCTATCTGATGAACTATATTTTTCTTCAAGGAGCTGTGAAATTCTATTTCCTCTCTGCAGTAGTTGTTTGGTACTCTTCAGTGAGGAATCCATCATTTGTTGAATCTTACTTTTCACTTCAGGCTACACATTAAAATATGCAAAACCAACCAACCAACCAAAACCCATAACCCCTGAGATAGTATGTTTAATTATTATATACTTAATTTGTTTTATATGTTTAATATACTTGTTTGTTTTGCCTCCTGATTGTAACAGACCAGAGGTAACAGAAATCAAACTTTCTTAGCTGTAATAGGTATAGGTGACAAATTCAGAACATGTAGCTCTCAGACAAACTTAAGAGATGTTCATAACTTGTTTCCAATACATATATTGCCCACTTCAAGTTATTTAAAAAATATTCAAATCAAATATATGATCAAGATAAGTGCAATACACTCTAAATTTTGAATCACCCAGATTCATTTTTCTAGGAAAATCTTATATCCTTTCTTTATAGAATAACATTTCAAATAATTAGGTGTTGTTATTAACAACTTCAAATACCCAGAAACATGCAAGTTACAGTGGCTATAGCTATAGATTCTGAAAGAGCAATAAAGTCAAAACAGGCCCATTTTTGGTTTAGGAAGACATCAAGTACATCTGATGTTAGACATGCAAAAGTCTCAATTTGTTATTCCAGCAGAATGATTTCAGAGATCATACTTCTGGTTACCATATTTCTTTTCTGGGGTCTGGTTAAATATATAGCAATTAAATTAATCAAATCAAATAATTTTTCTTTTTAATATCATCATCTTTATCCATTTCATGAATATATCACTCTTAGAAACTCATAGCCTGGAGTCTTCTACCAGTAAGTTACATGCTAAGAAGAGATTTCAAAAACATTGTCAAAATTGTGAATAAAAGTAACACACTCTTTCAGTATTTGAAAGAGAAAATAATCTATCTCTTGTAGGAATTGACTATCTCTACACATTTACTAAACTTTTAATTAAAAAGCAGGAATTATCTTCTCAAATTAAACAATGACTGCAGTGGGGTGTAAATGTCAACTTATCAGTTTTAATTATCTCAGTGCTTCACACTTGTCTTTTCCTGACACTGACACATCATTCTTGAACTGTGCAGATCAACAGAAGTGTTATGCTTTTTTATACTGTTCTGTTCCTCTCAGCCACAGTCACTGTTTCTGTTTCTTTGGTGATATGTGTCTTTATATCTCAAAATGAATGAAACACTTATGGAGTTTCCTTCAGGTCACTGTGATACTTGAAAAACTCCTGTTTAATTTTCAGTGAAATGCACTATCCTGAAGTTATGAATTGCATTAAAGCTATGGAGGTATCAACAATTTTTCCTAAAAGTGTGATCATTATTTTTCTTTAAAGTCAAACTCCAAACTAACTATTCCTAAATGCTGTAAAATTTATTGCGTTAAGTTTGTCCTAGACTTAAATGAGATGTTCTGTTTTACTTTTAGATTGCACAACAATCATTTTACTCTAAAATAGACTATGAAAATGTATGGCATAACTGTTTTAACATTCAATTAAAATGTTAAATTGTTAATTAGAAAAATAATGTTTGATATTCCTGTGATATGCCTGTGATTCTCCCCCCCTTTTATTTTTTTTTTCCCCCATTAAACAAATTGTTAAAAAAGTTTCTGTTTCGCCAGAATAGTTTGAACTTCCAAAATAACTATTTTGAGTCGTGAAAACTCACTGGCTGCATTTTTGGGCACACAAAACGAGTTAAACTAAATCACAATACCAAACTTCAGCAATCTGAAGTCTGGCCTGTCTCGCCTCCATTTCCAGAGACTGTCAGTTTTGTTTCCCTCTTCATTTAATAGAATGAGCTTATGAAAGGAATTTAATTATTTTTATGAGCAAGGAATAACAAAAATTCACCATATTGATGTTTTTTGTGACTCCCCAAAATGTGTTATGGCGAGACTAAGAAATTGTCTTGTTTGTGAGTCTGTAGTTGTAAAATACAGTAGTTTTTCTGTTCAGATGGTTGGACTATGTCGGCATTTAGTCAAGGAGATTGTGGCTAATTTACCCAGGGAACACTAGAAGGTTAGCTGAAGAGTGTTCAGATTAGGAGTCGATGAAAAATTTAGAAAATCAGCTCAGTTTAGTGCAGAAAAGAAACTTAATATACACAGAAGCCAGTAGAGAAGGGAGCTGTCATTCTTGGCAAAAACTGTGTATCCAATCCTTTCTTCCATTTTGTTGTTTAAGGTTAATAAAGTAAAACAAAAACAAAAACAAAAACAAACAAACAAAAACCGTATTTTCTTCCTGAGAAAAGAAAACAAAACAAACCAGATCTTAAATTATACAAACACACCTGACAAGTAACCCTACATGATTTATTACTTTTGATGTCAAGGCTCAGATCAGGAAATTTCAAGGAAAAGAGGGAGTAGAAATCTGTAAGGTACTGGATAGGAAAAATGGCATCAACATTCTACATCCTGAACACAAACTTTCCATATATTCTACAATATCAAATGGTCAAAAATTTGGCTATGAAGGTTACACCTTTCTCCTGACATTATTATCATATTTTTTCTAATAACTAATCCTTTATGCTTCAAGTTATCAGTGTCAGAAGAGTGCCTTAATTCTTCTGTTTCCACTACTGATACTGTGTCTAATGTGTCCCTAAGTCAATGCTCTTAGTGATGCCTCATGTAGAAACATCAGAATGAATTATATAATCAATACCACTCCAGGGGAGTGTTCACCCATAGACAAGAATACTGGGCATTGACTTTGTGTTCAGTCTTCAGTTGTTTATTGGCTTGTTTTAAGGTTTAGTAGGTCACTGACTTAGGGGATAATTCATAAAAACCCAGCTGTGAGGTTACACTTTCCCTATGTTTGTGAGAAGACTGAGAAAAAGGCTTGTGTGTATACGCAAGTTTGGAATTACTTTTAGGAAGGTACATACCAGCATGAGACCCGCTGAAAGAAAACTCAGGTGAGGTTTGTTACATTTATGAAACAAATCCTTTTACGTATTTTAACCAAGTCCAGACAATTTTGTTACAGTCTGATACTAATAATTGTAGGACTTTGAATAATCCCAGGATGCCTGAGATAAGAAAGAGTTTGAAAAGTCCTTGCCAAATTTGAAATAAGCCTAGGATATTATAGGGTAGTTATTATAACTCTTTAATGGTTGGATTGAAAAGATGTAATTATTATGGAATAAGAAGCTAAGTAGGGGTAATTATGGCAAAAATTTGATGGGTTTAAATTGCATATTATTGTTTTCAGTAGTACACTATACAGTTTAGGAAATTGTATTCCTCAACCTTCCTTTTTAGAAAGAGAACATGTAATATAAATTTATTTTTATGGCATAAATAATATGATATTTATGTGGGAATAGAGACAGGATTTAAATACAAATACCCTTTTCAAGAGTTGGAATGACAGTATGTACATTTTGACATAAAGCAAATAATTATTTCCATAATATAATAAAAACAGGACATGCACCACCAGGCATTCCAGCTCCCTGCCTATTTTTCCTTTCTTTTTCCACTTGTCAAGCAGTCAGTGAGAACCAAATAAGGCCAGTAGTCCTTCAAGGTTAAAAAAACCCCATAATTCTATGTTCAGTTACTCAAAAGTGATACAGGTCTCCATTTTCACTGGTCTTTCCACTAAATCTATTTCAAGTTCTCTGATGACTCAGAGTCTCCCCCTTACCTATTTCTTTTTTCCTTATTGAAGAAAAGTACCTGGGGTTTTTTGTTTGCGTAGGGATTTTTGTTTGTTTGAGGTTGGGTTTTTTTGGGTTTTGTTTGGTTGTTTGGTTGGTTTTTATCCCCTCAGAACTCAGTTCAGCATGGTGTGATATTAACTTTTTATAGAACTGTTCTGTTTATCTTTTTTTCTCTTCTTTACGGCACTCACTCTTTGTATTTACCAGTTATTTTACCAATTTATCTGTTGTTTATTCTAAATGTTACAGTGCTCCATGACTCTTTTGTGTTTGTCAGTTACTGCATGTCTTTGGCCTTTACATTTTGGTGGTTATTGCCTTTTAGAGTCCAATACAACCATGGTTTTAAAGAAGTATAGGATAGACATCATACTATGATAACGGAACTTGGCTTGGAATCCATTCTTCACAAGTGGGACAGAAGCCAGTTTAACTCCAGCTGGACAGCAGCAGCAATCATAATATACTAAATAATTAAACTGCAAAATATCAAAAGTTTGTTTTGATTTTGACTGAAATAGAGTTATTTTTCTTTGTAGTAGCTGGTACAGTGCTGTGCTTTGTATTTAGGATAACAATAATGTTGATAACACAGTGATGTTTTACTAGATGCTGAGCAGTCCTTACTCTAAGTCAAGGACTTTTCAGTTTCCCATGCTCTGCCAGTGAACAGGTGCACAAGAAGCAGGGAGGTAGCATACCCAGGACAACAGACCTGACCTGACCTGACAAAAGGGATATTCCACAGTACAGAAATTCACACTGAGTAGATAAACTAGGGGGAGTGGACCTTGAGAGGCTGATTACTGCTCAAGGACAGGCTGGGCATAGGTCAGTGGGTAGTGAGCAATTGCTTTGTGCATCACTTGTTTTCCTTTGGTTTTATTCCTCTATCTACTTTTTTTTTTTTTTTAAACTTAATAACAGTTATTAAACTCTTCTTATCCCAACCTATACTTTTTTTTTTTTTTTTTTTTTCCCCTGATTGTCATCATCCCACCAGGGCTGGTGTGGGTGGCAGGGGTAGTTGGAAATGAGTGAGCAACTGCATGGCACTTAGTTGCCAGTTGAGGTTAAATCATGACAGACTGGTACTATTTTTTGGGCTCAGATACATCATGACTGATGAAGACACAGTTATATAACAAACTAAGATGACCATGCATCTTTTTGTAAAAGATCTGTCCCTTAGAGTGATTGTACATCTTGTGTTATAAGGACACAAAGCTTATTTAATTCATTTGTCACAGTAAGAGGAAACTTCAATCAATCAAACCTTCACACAGCAGCACTAAGGTTGCAACTGATGATTAAATCTAAGGGGGGGTTTTGGGTTATTTACAACATTCAAATAAAAAGAGTTTTATTTAACAAAAAAAAAAAATTTTGTTTTTTGTTGGTTTTTTTTTGTGGGTTTTTTTTTTTTTTTGGTGTCATGGACAAGACCCAATAGCACATCTTTAAGAAAAAACTATTTAGGTTAAATATTTTGCCAGTTAAAATGTCATATTAGTCTAAACTTCTGTATTTCACACTTACAATATTAAAATAATGAAAAAGAATAAAAGAAATAAAAGTTCCAGAAAATTACAATAGAGGTGGACTTCTATGATTTCCTACAAATGTTGAGTAAGTTCAGAAGGCAGAATGCATCTTTGTTTTGCATTATCAGGTAGGTCATGGCCTAAAACTCTTTTATGAAGACTATTCCATGGCTCTCAGGAAAGTATGTTCCAGTCTCAGTAACTTATAAATATAGGAGTCCAGTTCTCACAGAGATTAGCTGCCTGTGGACTGCTCCTAGCTACAAAAGAGATGAAGGTGAATTTCAGAGGCGCCTGTGGAACAAAAGACAAGGAGGTTCTTTTGAGCTTAAGGCACAGGCCAGCATGACTCTCAAGAGAGAACTCAAGAGGAAGATGCCTGCAGAAAAGAATCACTGTACTGGTATTTCATTCAGAACCTTTACTAAAGATATTTTGATGGATGAAGAATATGAAACAGAGGGAACAGAGTGAGAGAATAACATGATTAATCACTTCTCTGGCACTTCTTCAAAACTGAGTGTGAGCTGTCAGTACTGAAAGCTGTCTTATTTTCCCAAGCCACCGGTTGTTTGAGAACAAATACTATGCTCTCATCTGAAGTAATAATATGAATTTCTTCCAGACTTTTTATACTGGAAGATGTTAAACTCTGATCTCAAGAAGTAATAGTGTGAATTTCTTTTCAACTTTTCATACTGGAAGATGTTAAAACTTCTAAAATTTTGTCAAAAAGTACTTCAGAAGTAAAGAAAATAGAGATCAATAAGAAAAGACTAATTCTAAGAGAACTGTAGGTAGAATCATCCCTTATGTTCATACATTTAGTATATAAAGTTGAAAATTAAAATGAAAAAAATCATAAATTCTCACAATAGATATCTGTCAGGGTGCAGTTTGTATCACATGTAATCTAAGGCTGAATTCATGCTAAATTGATTAAGGTATAGACATAACTATCATGAGCATAATAATTATAATTTTATAATCAAGTGCTAGCTACTTTTACATACCCAGTTAAATTTGTTACAATTTTATTTTCATCTCTTTTATAGACCAAAAAAGCTTTCATATTTGCTTTTTCTGGAAAATTTCATGAGCTGCATTTACTAAACTTCTAGTGATTCTCTCACATTAAAGAAATTCTGTCAAAGAAACTTTGGGTAAAAGTTAAGCATTCTGGTTAGGTGGCTTTCCTCTGACCAAAGTTTCATTGTAGAAGTATCAAGTTGAAGTCCATAGTTTATGAAAAGTGTTTATGTTGAAGGAGTTGCCCTAAAACTGATAATGGTTATTACCTTTTTAACAAGAGCTTTGAAGTAAAAATGGTATGTACTTAAACAGCCAAAGTAGAAAAAAAACCACAGGGAAAAAAGAACTTTAAGGATACTATAAACTCTAATAAACCACAACAGAAGCATTTGAGTACATTAATTGTGTTATAACTACTTAATATGAGTTACATGGTATCACCTTGTAGTTTAGTAATATCACATCAGTTTCTCCAGAAAAGTGAGAAGGCAAATTATGTATTCCTTTTTATATGATTACCACAACATTCTTTGTTTAGTAATTTAAATTCCATTGTTATGAAAACATATAGTTTTTATTTGCTTATATCAAAACCAGATGTGACTTTTAACAAATACGAATCCTGTAATCCAGTAAACTTCTGGATCTTCATGCTTTCATGTAGCAAAAATTTCTTGACATAAAACCTTATGGCTAAAAAAAGTTTATATTTTAAATAAAAGAAAACCTGAATACAGAGATTAAAACCATTCATTTTGGTGTTCTCACTATGAGTTCAGCAAATGAAAGTAGGTTTCCTGCCCTGTTGAACTGTAGGCCTACATGTAGATTTGCTTTGCCTGCCAACATCCATCTTTCACTTGCCTTTTATATAGCTTCAGCTTTAGTCAATTATTGGAATTTTGTGAGTCTTTCCTAACACCTTGTTCCTTAGGCTACTTATGCTTCTCTCTCACTACTAGGACTGAGGAGAACTTTGTCTTGACCTCTACACCCTTATCCTGGTACCCAGAATTCTGTAGGCACTCTTGATGTGTTTAAGATAATCTTTCACAGTATCATTGATACCCACTGGATGAACAGCATGTTGTATAAATCAGACAGATAAGATCTCTCAAAAACATCTTGTATCTCAGATTCTAGCCAGTAACTAGCCTGGTCCTTAGGTGAGTGACACCATCCTCCACAGCTGGGCATTCTTAATGTCTTGTGGCACAGCTTTTCCTCTTGAGGCAGTTGCTTCATGCTCAGTTGTCTGTGACACCCTTGTCAGGAGTCTAGTTCCTCTTTACATCTTTCCAGAGCACTTTATCTATTCTGTAATTGCAGAATAGCAAAGCAAATTTCCAGCTCTCCCTATGATGACATGGAGACATTCACTCCTCTGCTAAGTGCAATAGCTTTTTATCCTTTCTTCCTTACATCACAGAGCTCGAGTTCTCATGCAAGGTCTGCGTGAAAAACCTCTAGTTCAGCCCCCTACATCATATGGAGTCTGCTCAACTCTGCTCACAGCTCCTTCACTTGGTAGCTCAGTGTCCAGAGGCCGCATCCCATCAGTGACTGACCAGCCCAAAAGAGAGACACCTTCTCTCCCAGTAGCCTAAAGCCTCGATAGTGATTCTCCTCTGGAGTCAGGTATCTAACATGCTAGTATTTGCTTCAACCTCTCTTGCACAGTCTCAAAAAGTTCTGTGCTGTCTTGAGCAGATCTTGTGTGGCCTCTTTGTGTGCCACTGAGATAGCTGTTTTGAAAACTGCTAGATTTCTGGTGATTGCCTCTGTTTGCTGTACTCAATAGCCGCTGAATACAAGGATTGATACTGGAACTCCTTTCAGTAAGTTATGAAGTGTTTTTCACTAATGTAGGGATAGATGGGGAGTGTTGGATTGTATAATAAGTCCACAGGGAGCTTTCCAGAGTCATGAGCTGGGATCAAAACAGTAAAATGGCACAAAGAAAATGCAATGCATTTCTTAGACAATTTGCATGCAAATCGATCAAGACATGGAAACATTTAATTCCCTTGAACTTTAGACTAACTTGTAGTAACTCATAATGAATTTTACTCACCACTTCACTTTCTTTTTCTTGTCTTTTCCCTTGGCTTGTTGTCACTTTTTTTTTTTTTTTTAGAAATATCAACACAATTGTGGTATCTCTTTTTTATACTCATCAAAGCCAATTTTTATTATTCACAGACTTATAGAGTAAATCTAAGCAGACTTTTTTTGAGAAATCTGCTGAATCTCAAATTGGAACTATATATTTAGGTAGCTAGAGCTGTACTTGAAATTCAGGTTTGCAAACATGAGATGAAAGTAAAAAACCTTTTTCAGCCATAAATTGCATCTACAAAAAGTATGCTGTGATTTGTTAAAAACATGCACCACCAGTTCTCTGCAGAGAGAAGAATTTTATTTTCTTGTCTTTTTGACTATTTTTTTACCTTCTTCCTCTGTTTTGTGAGAAAGTTAATGGATTTCAAATCATGTATTTAGAATAATGAATGACATACACTTTTTTCCCTGGCTTTATTGTTCTGTTTGGCATGTCTAGGATTGCTATCATTAACTCTTCAACTTGCCTTAAAACACACTTATCTGTCTTGCTTTCTCTCATAAAAAGAAAAAACCCCAAGATTTCACTCTATGTATTTTGAATCATAACAATTTTTTATGCTCTAGCAACAAGCAATAACTTCATCATAAAAATCACTTAAAGGATCAACCAATGTCTAGCTGACACAGGGCAAACACCTTGAAAGAATTATGGTGAGTTCCAGCTGAAACACTACAAATAATTTGATTCTATCTTACTTATGTTGCTGGCAAATGACAAAGTAGTATTTATGATTATCAGTCTTTCAAATAAATCAGAAAAAAATGTTCTGTTTTAGTGTCAAACCACTAAATATAAAATGCTTGATTGTTCTTACAAGAAACTAAACATCTTGAAGTACTCGCCATAAAGTGTTTCTTTGCAGTCTTAGGAGGTAAATTTAATCTTTCTAGTGTCCTTGCCTTGTAGTCAATTAAGCCTGTACAAACCATACTTAACTGCAGCTTAATTCTGAATTGTAAACTTATAGTGATCAAAACGGTGAATATAAACCCCTTTTGGAACTTTCAATTGACCTTGTAATTTAACACTGTATAGCTTTTATTAAGAATACAAACTTTTAAAGAAACAATTTCTTCACAGTAGAGATTTTTCTGTGTATCCAGGCAGTCATTATTTCTAGAGCAAGTTGATGGTTGTTACTAGTCCCCTACAGTGACAGGTTCTGACAACCCACCGCTGAAGGCATGGGTAACTCAGGTTCTTGTTCATAGAACCCTTGGCATGGAAAACATGTATATAGCCATTTTAATTACAGAAACATATAAGGGAAAAGTAAGAAAGAGGAAAAAAAAATGCTAAGAGTTCATAATCATCACCTATGGATCTACAATGAGACTTGATGGTTCCATTGGTTGAAGTGACAATCCATTGGGGGTCAGGGAAGAAGCCCATGAAACAAAAAGTCCGATGGGTTAATATAAATTTAGGTTCAGGGTGGGAATTCCCTGGTACCTCCTCTCTGTGTGGGGTGGGGAGCTTTCAGTCCTCTGGTGTTAGGTCTCAGAAATGAGTCTGGGAGTGCTTCGGTGGTTTTTCCTCATTTATGACACAACAGCTGCCTCCCATGCCAGTGCAGTTGAGCCAGTCCTGCCCCATCAGACCTTTGTCAACAGAAGGGGGGAGAGTTTTACCACCGAGCACAGGACAATAGCAGCAGATGAGAATAAGGGTAAAGAGCACAATCCCATTCTGGCCTCAAAGCCTGGCTTCAGCAAAGCACCCTGTCCCCTTCACAAATGGGTAAACATTTTGAGTCATTTATCATTAATGGTCCAGTTTCTCACACAGATACCTTGAAAAAAGTTAGATATAGTGTATATGTATATATGTGCATACACACACATGCAGACATGCATGCATATGTATATATATGAATACATATGCATGTTTGGTGTACAGATGTAGAAATAGTCTTCAGAGAGTTTCCTAGATGTGAATAAAAATTCTACTGATCACCTACACCGTTACAATCAAACACTTAAATCTTCATACTGAATAAGCAAAGCATGATAAAACCCTGTGCTCGAGACTATGTGAACAGGAACATTTACCTTAGAGCCAGTGAGATCGCAGGACCAAGCCAGCAGATCCACCTGAAATTCAGAAACTAAAGTGTGCTGCTGTGCCATCAGCTGCACAGCGTTTGCATTTTCATTCCTCACATGGTTTAAGGCATCCCCAGGGAATATGGGAGTCACTCAGTTGGTCTTCTTTAGTCCATGAATGCTCTTCTACTTCTTGTCTCTCTGCTCCATGCACTGAACATTGTAAAAAATATTTTGTTGTAAGCAAAAGTAGCCTTTTTAAGAGGAGTTTGATGGATGCGAGGACAATGTTCACAACTGAATAACTTTTCTTCATCTTCATCAAAAAATGTCAGCAAGCTATATGAAAAGATAGCAACAGGAGAGTTGTAAATGGACAGCATTCTAATTGATTTTATGAAATTAAACATTTAAAAAACATCTTGGGAATTTATACATATATTGCAACTGTATTGACACTCTAAGCTAGAGTCAGCATCAGTGACCTCCTCAAAAATATTCTGCAGATTGCTAGTAATAGTAATTTTATTAAGAGATAAAGCATCTTACACTGATGGTGGCTAAACAAAAGCCTCAGTGTATTCTATAAATATGTATCATTCACAATAAAAACTTGAAGACAAATAGATTAATCATTAGTAGTATAGTCTAGAGTGGAATGGATCATTTACAATACATAACATAAGAACAAGTTCTTCTAAAATACATTTTTAGCCTTCCTGATGAGAAGGACTCAATTTCATGAGATCTCAGGGGAATATTCAGATCTTTTGCTTGCATGGTGTAATAGACTTAGATAAAGTTAGTTTCAAAGTCTGCGAACTGCAGTGTTCACACATTCCATGCTGGGACACACCTTAATTAATGAACAAAGACTTTCCCAATCAGCATTAGGAAATAGTAGATGTTGATGTTTTCTGCTTAGACTTTCAAAGAAGAACACTTCTATAAAAAGATATAGAAAATCTCTGAAATATTTTCTTTATCTCCTATGACATAAGCAAGGGCTTATACGGCAGAAAAAAATCACAAGGAGTTTCACTGGATTTGGATCTAGTAGAATGGGATCCTATATCTAGAAATATCTGTCATACAGATCAAAATTTTCATGCAACTGTCTTTCATTTCTCTGCTGCTGGGCTGTAAAATAATTGTGTAGCCTCTCCATTGTATATTTACCTGCAGTGATCTGGAGGGATTGGATCCTCAGGTAACCCATGTCTGTCACCTGGAAATACACTGAGTTTCCAATCATGGAAAGCAGGACAAAGAGCAAGGAAGGGAGAAGGGAGCATTCATCCTGATAAAAGCACTTCCAATTTATTAAAGGTTAATTCTGAGGTCAAAACTTGAGATTGCTATGCCAAGAACTCTGAGTAACTTTGGTTTTAAGATTTACTGCTATGCTGACAAAATATAGAATGAGTATTAACAAGGTATATTGAGAAAGAAATGTAGGCAAGTGGAAGGGAGAGAAAAATCTTCCATCAGAAAATATCCTCAAATTGAGTGACCATAAGACCTAATCTGAGATGTTCTCAAAGACACAAGGCAGGAAACTATTCATTTTCACCCACCTTCTCAATAAGAAAGACAGAAATATCCAATCTTTCTTTCCTGCTTTAAACAGAAGGAGTGTGCATCTGTCTTCTTTCACCTCCATCTCATAAGAAGGATGGGATGGGCAGTTTCTATATTTATTATGTATTAATTTGCTTCAATGCAACAAAAGTTCAGCTGACTTAATTTCTCCTTTGATTAATTTGCTTGGCATTTTTTCTTATGATATTTTTAATCTGTATGGTTTTGTTCATTTTTGACTCTAAATACAATTATCTTAAAATAATGCTCCTTGACTGTCAGCATGCCCAGTTAAAACCCACTTCACACAGCAAGAATCTCACCAAAAATTGACATTGTTATGTTTAGGGAATGTAGCTACTAATAAATTAATTAAAAGGAGAACCGGTAAATAATTTTTTTATAGAATTCTAATTACCAGATTTCACTCAGAGGTTGGAGAGTGAACAATATCTTATTTGCTTTCTGCTGTTAATGATGTTTTTGTTGTTTTGTGGGGTATTTTTTGTGTTTTTGTGTTTGGTTTTGGGTTTTTTGGGGGTTTTTTGGGTTTTGGTTTTTGTGGTTTTGTTGGGTTTGTTTTTGTTTTTGTTTTTTTTTTTAATTAGGGCCTAATGAATGTTTACATGAAGTTTTAGTCATATGGCTTATTTTATTAAAAAATAATTTGGCTACTTGAATTCTCAAATACTTTAGCATTTTTTAAATATAAAAGCTGTTTTAGCATCTTAGTGAAAAGAAGCAGTCATATAATTCCCACTTTCAAAATACTCAGCCAGTTAAAAAATTTGGCTTGGAGAGGAGGGAGCTGTTTCAGTTTCTGTTTTGGTCAAATGACAGTTTTCTAACTAAGATACTATGATGCTGATGGAGATCCTTCCAAATATTTCACTTAGGTTTATGTCAATCCTTAAGACGTTTATAAACAGGAAGAATTATATATTGAAAAAAGTATTATATTGTGATGAATGAAATCTTGGTAAGAGAACAAAATCCTGTTTAATAGTGTTTAGAGGCAAAACAAAACAAAAACCAAAACAAACAAACAAACAAGAACCCATAGAAAAAAAATAAATAATTATATTTTTTCATTTTACCTTGTGAAAAGAATATAATGTTGCACAAAGTTCCATCACAGGAATTCTATGTTTTCCACCTGTCAACACTACATAATGTTACATGCAAGAAAATGCCATGCGTAAGCTATTGACATTTTTTTCTGTGTGACAATTCTTACTGTGTGGTTAGATGCAACATTTTTGATACAGCATAAAAAATACAGTGGTAGTAGTAGCAGTTATAAGTTTAAATTGTAGAAGTCCACAACACCTCAAATGTCTTTGATAATTGAGCCATTAGATATAGTCTTTCCTGGAGGTTTAAGTATATGTTAGGTTTTGTTCTGTACTGGCAGGAATGTTTTATTGACCAGTTAGAAAAGTCACAAATGAGATCACAAGGGAGTTAAGAAGCATCATGTGGACAATAGCAAGTATAACATTCAATTTTGCTGAGGTAGTGAACATTAGTGACAACAAAAGAGCATAAATAAATAAATAAAATCAGACAGAAAATAAATCAGGCAAGAAGAAATAGTATTTTTTCAACAATCAACCATCACAAAAACGCAAGACAAATCTCTTGGAAACGAATCAAAACTGACATGGAAAAATGAAAAACACAAACACAGAATGAAACATTCATAAGTTTGTTTGAACGCACTAGGGAGCCCTGCAAGGCTTATAATTTACTTCAGTGAGGGTAGAATTAAAACTAGAGACAGGTTTTTAGATGTACTAAGACATTTCATTTGCTACCTGTCAGAATTTAAGTACCATACTAGTATTAAACACAACTGCCCTCTTTTCCTTTCCGAGTTGCCTTTAGCAACTTGGAGGGAATGTCTTTCCTGCTTTAGACATCCGAGATAAGTAGATGATTACCAGAGTAGTTACCAGAAATGTTGCCTAGGTTTCTTTTGCAGTCTTTCCATTAAAAAAAAAAAAAAAATTGTCAAACATTTAAAGAGTAATCAAGAAATCAAGAAATAGTAATAGGATATCCCAAAAACACAGTTAAATCTGAACTTTTATTTCTGTGAAATATATATATCTAACTAAAGGCCACACATTGGGCATGTCCACCCTTAAGATTTCTCTCAAAACATGTACATACAGTAGAGCATAGCTGAGTTTTTTCAAAATTATTACATTTGGCAGTGAAGGAGTGACGTTGAGCCTGGTAGAGGGGGAAAGAGGGTTTTGATTTGGTGTTGGTCTTTTTGACCACCCCTACTTGAAACAGTGACTGAATATTTAATGTGCAATAAAATAAGTTATTTTTGCCCAAATTTGTTTTGGTGGGTTTTTTGTTTGTCTGTTTGTTTTGCCTAGGGGTATAATTAGTAACAATCTTGACTTTATCTCCACCTTTGCTTTGCCGTTCCTATTCTATTTTCCACCTCCATCCTGCTGAGGGATAGGAGTGAACAGGGGGATGGGTGAGAGATCAGCTTTTCATTAAAGCTAATCCACCATAACTAGTAAACACAAAATGCCATTGACTTTTATGACTATATTCATTACAAAGCAGGACAAAATTTAATATATATATTTTAATGTTATCATCTACGTATATATTTCCTCTCAGTTTATTGAGTTTATTAACAGACTGTGGCAAAGAGATGTCAGATTTAACTTTGTTACTTTTCCTCACTTTCACAATACTTTCTTCAATTTAACATTTAGCATTTTTCATAGGTTTAGTTGAAAATAAATATGAACAAAACAAATTATGTGATTTCAGACATGGACAAGCAATTTTTAATTTTTTTTTCTCTTTGTAGCTAATGTTGATGTGCAATGACAGCAAATATGTTGCTCCTTACTCATCCAAAAAGCCCAAGTAAAGTTCTATAGACCATAATTATTTATACATCATCTATATGCCTGTCACTTA
>VXAU01001187.1:24130-58427 GCA_013399695.1 Formicarius rufipectus
TTTTTAGTATTTCAGGGTTTATCAGAACAGATTTGTTTGGTATTTGGAATTTAGTAACTAATAGGAATGTCATGTCTTGATTAAAATAATATACACAAAATTAATTTAGTTTTTCTGTTGAGTAACATGCTTCTTTATTAGAAGTGTGCAATCAGAACAAAGCACTGTGTTACTTTTTTAAGGAGTACATTGTAAATTATATTAATTTCAGCTCATTTTTTTTCCACATTGGAGAAGAATTATGAAAAGCTAGTGACCACAATAAACAGTTGTGGCTTGAATTAAAAGATGAGTCTCTCAATAGGTGCAAAATGTAAATCTGAGATGAATTGCTAAAACATGGTAGAGGTTTCTAATCTAGATAATGTCTCCAGGGATGGAAGTAGTCTAAATGTCCCTGCATATTTCATATTCAAATGAATATTCAGTATATCTCAGTGGTCTAGAGAGTGAATGAAGTGTCTCAGTTACATTATAAAGAGAAAATGAACAATCCAGACAGACTTGCTTCCTAAAACTTGATGTTGTCTTTTCATTTATCCACTACAGTGAAGTTTAGAAAAAGTATCCCTTATACTAAAGATGCCATATACAAACACGTGTATCTATACATGTATTGCAGCTTTTAAAAAGCTATATAGAAAAGTGAAATGTAATATACAAGATTTCCAAGAAGGGGGGAAAAAAATCAAACCATGAAAAGTATGAAGACAAGACTTGACATTTCCTTGAAATTCTCGTACTTTTCATGTTGGGATAAACAACAGCCTCTTAGTTGACATTTCTTTCGTGTGTAATTTTTTTATTATTAATTATTTATTATGCTTTTAACCTGAAAGGGACAAAAATTATATAATATGATTATGATGACTAACTAAAGCAAACCCAAATATACATTTGGAAAAAATAAAAGTTTACAATCCTTAGCAATTAAAAATAGGCTTACATTGAATGGATAGTTCCATCCTCAGAGACTAATTTGTCTACTTGTAGTGGAGATGACCTCTGATGATACTGTCAGGCTCATTTTCCAAAAATGTATGCAAAGGAAATGTATGGCACTGAAGTAAGTGAGTACTACCTCCTAAACTGGTCAGGTTCTCAAATTGTGCCATATAATTTCTTCTCTTTCACATTGTCTACTCTTTAGGCATCTATTTTATTCTGTGAACTTTGCTTCCCTTTTCCTTGATAAATGTAGCAATGAAAAATTGTTTTCCTCTGTCACTAAGAAAGGACTAGTATTTGGATATTTATAAGAAGAAATTTCTAACAAATGTTTGCTGAAAGTTCCTGTCCTTCTCTTTCCAGGAGGTTAGAAAACTGGCATTGTCAAAAGCTCTGTAATTCACCACAGATATTTCTTAAGTTTTCATTGTAATGGTATATCACTACCTTTAAGGTTAGCATTTTCTCAAAAAAATGGAGATAAACATTTTCACTTGCAGACATTAGGGGAAAATGCACAGTGGCTTTCAGGGAGAAGTTTAGAGTTAGAACTAGTCTCTCTTTGGGGGCAAATTAGAACTAAATTCCATTCACTTTTGCAATTCAAAATAAAATTCAACTATTTAAATTTAAAATCAGAATAGTTTTTGTAGAAAAGCTGTTGGAGTAGAACTACAAGCAGTGCTGTACGGCAGTACTGATGGTGGTCTGCTTCATAACCTTCCCCTGCCCTGAGGTCAGACTGACAGGTCTGTTGTTCCCTGCATTCACCTTCTGGCCCTTCTGGTATATAGTCATCACATTTTCTAAGCTCCAGTCAACAGGGATTTCCCTAGTTAGCCAGGACTGATAGAAACTGCATTGATGAGGAATTCTGCCAGCTCTGTCTGTACCCTTGGGCAGATCCCATCTGGTCCCATAGACTAGTGTGTGTGTCTAAGTGATGTGGCAGATCACTGACCATTTGCTTTAAGATTATAGGGACTTCACTGTGCTCCCATCCCTGTCTTCCAGTTCAGTGGGCTGGGTACCTAGAGAACTAGTCTTACTTTTAAAGACTGAGGCGAGAAAGAATTAGGTACCTCAGCTTGATGCGTCAGTGCACAGAGCAGGTGAACTGGAAGATTTCTCAGCTGCTGCAGGATATAGAGCAGATCCAGAAACAGAACAGGATGGATGGGGAAGTCCTACTCCTTACTGACTTCCAGGAATGGTGATTCTGGGACTCCGCACTTGGGACAGGAGCCTTGGTCCTGCTCCTGTGGCTCTGCAGGCCAACCAGAAAACAGTTGTAGTTTCTGAGAGAAACAAATCCTCCATATGTAGCTACAGCATACGTACATGAGGGAACAGCTGGTGGAGGACATGTACTATACTTCACCATGATGATGAGCTGAAAGGTCACAATCCCAGATTCCTTAACATCCTGTGCATCAACTCTTACTTAGGCAACAAGAGAACTGCTTGCTGGTTCTAGATGTTGGTGTGAGACTCCTGGAATGTTCTGGCTCAGTCACACCACTACCAGCTGCCAGGGCTGCCTACAGCAAGTTCTTGCAAACCGAGGTTTGAACATTTCCTATTGGGACTGGTTTTTAAGGTGCAATGAGATGACTCAGACTCCATCATTTACCACCAGCACAGCTTGGCAGGACAGCTGTGATGTGGCTGAAAACTTCAGTGGGCATGGCCAGAAAAACATCTTCCACCCCAGAAGTAAGAACTTCCTACACCAAAAAATGAATATATGAGTACCTAAAAAGCAAATCCTGTTCACAATAGTTAAAACTAAAAAAAAACCTAAAAAAAAAAACTAAAAAAAAACAAAACAAAAAAACCCAAAACAAAACAAAAAAAAACCAAAACAAAACAAACAAAAAGCAAAAACAAAAACAACAAAAAATCAAAACAAAAACCCCAAACAAACAAAAAAATACAAGCAAAACAAACAAACAAACAAAAATCACTCAGAAAACCACATAAAAAGTAAACAAAAAAATCCGACAAAAAACCCTTTATTTTCCCAGTAATATATACTTGAGTAAGTCTGTGTGCCAGTTTCCTGTAAATATTCTGTTTTCTATAAGTGTTCTGTGACTTTGAGGAGTTTCTTTAGAATAAATTGCATCTAATGTGAATGTTTATGGAATCTTAACTTTAAACATTCATCTTTTACATAAGGCAAGGTATTGCTGATGAAAACAGCTTTTAATTATCCATTAAGTTTGTATAATATCACATAGTAAAAGCTTTCTTTGTTAAGCTGCCTTCCCTAATGCACTCACTTTGGTAATTTACACAACAAATTATCATATTTAAAGTTCAGCTTCCTTAAAAAACATGATTTCACTCTTAAATTTATCAAACTTCAGAGATAACACTTGTCTTAAATATTTTTCTGGTAGCTGTATGATTTTGTTGCTATAGTTTTAGAGGAACACAAGGGTCTATGTTAAAATAGAAAAAAAACCAAAATCAACTTAAAATATTTTGGCATATTCTTAAACCATAGAAAAAATATTAAGTTATATGTCAGTCACACTTGTGACTAGGCAACCAAGGGATTTGCTAAAGTCTTCACAGGGACAGACACAGCATCTTGCTCATGAATTATGCATAATTACCTATTCAACTCTATTTGAAACATTAAAATATATTCTGATGATGTCATATATGTCAAATCTTTATGCAAAAACATATCTATCCTCTCTAGTTGTAATTTAAAGGGAAAACAATGAACTTTTTGGTACTTATTAGGAGAATAAATACTTATTTTCTTCTACTAAGGTTATTCTCCCATGCTAGTGGTTTAATTCCCACTGGATGTGTTCTGATTCTTCAGTTAGCTAGTGAAAAGTCAGTCCTGTCTTTCTCCTATGATGTTATTTCACTGAAATTCTCCATAAAACTGATTTTAATTTAGATGAAACTTTATTTAGGTCCTGATTGAAGGATGTCCCCATGAAAGATTACGATTTTCTTTTGGAATAAAGTTTCAGAAATAGTTTGAATAGTTTAAAATATTAAAATTAAAAAATAGTTTAAAAATAATTTTAAAATACCTTAAAAATAGTTTAAAGATACTTTTGACATAATGAAAACATGAATGTATGTCTCAAAGTATTACTAGTTCTTGGACTGTTTCATAAAATCACAGACTCATAGAATGTTAGGGGTTTGAAGGGAATTTAAAATTACCTAGTCCCAGTCTTCCTCACCATGGGTAGGTGTCATATTAAAAGGTGAGATTTCCTCAATCCTAAATGTTTCATTTGTCAGTCAGAACTCCAGGAAAGTTGAGACCCTTGTTCCCAACCAGTCTATCAGTGTCCTGTTATGGGGACCCCTCAGTGAACTGCTGGATTGGAGAGCATTTTGATTGACTTATTCAGAAAAATATGCCAACAGAATATGAGAGGGTGGTGGTTTGACTTTAGGCCTTCCTGGGAGACAGATCAATGGTTTGTTGTATCCAAGTGAAGTATTCCATCCTATTTTACGTCAGTTTAGATATAAGAAGGGATAGACAGAAGTTTTGGGTCAGTCCTTTTCTGGCGGTGAAGGGCATCGGTCGTGGACCTGCTGTCTCTTCGGGGAGAGCTGCATATCTCTCTCTGGGAAGTAGACTTTGTTTACTTGTTCTTTATTGTTTGTGTGTGTGTGCATATAGTAATATTAAGTTCCTTTTTTTTCTTCTCTGTATATATATATATATTTGTATAAATTCATACTGCTTCAGTAGTATTAGAATCCACTTTTCATCTAGTGTGGTTTTTCACCCCACCACTTTTTCTCCCTGCAGTTGGGAGGGAGGGGGGAAGCTGTTGTTTTGGGGCCTCTGGATATTTGCCTTCGGCCAGGGTTAAACTACCACAGGAAGACACCTCAACAAGTCTTCTCACTTTATTTGAGTATGTTACCCATTTTCAGTGTCTGCTAGCACCCCGGAAGGATTCACACTAGCAGTTTACAGCACAACACTCTAATAAAAGAAAACTGTGACAAGTTAAGGTTAAAGTATTGCCAGTGATAGTATCTAACTGCAAAAATATGTTCAAAGTAAAAACAGATGAGCTCCAGTCCTCAATAAAAGTGTTCAGGACCCAAAGAATATGGTCTTTACCCAGCAGGTGTCCCTATGGATGAGAAGACTGGTTCAGCCAGTCACTGATCCCAGCAGTTACAATGGAGTTGTCCTTAACTTTGCCCCCATTCTTGATTTACTTTTATACTATTTCTTTATGTTTAGATGGAGCTTGAGTGACTCTAGTCATACATACCTTTGCTGTTGATTGGTTCTCTTTCTTCACTTTTAATGCCACAGTCAAAAAAATATAGGCGGCATGCCTGGAGTTGGGGTATGGTGGGTTGTACTTTGGAGGCAAGTAACTTTGGGGTGGAAGTATGTGTTAGTATTAGACTAATAAACCAAGATCATCTGAGGAGAGTGACTTCACTACAATTGTTGGCTCAGCAGAAAAACATCTGTTTTCTCCCTTGGTTGGCACGTGTTATGATGTTAATCAGCTTTAAAGCACCTTCGAGTTCCACTGCCTACAAGGACTTCTACAGAGCCTGGCTGCAGTGTCTCCACTCTGCTCCGCTCTCTATTCTATCCTTCTTGGCAGATGCTTACTGTTGTGTTGGGAGTCATTGAGTAGCTGCCAACTGCCTTCCATCCAGTGAGTAGCAACTGCATTTTATCCTATAATTTCTGTACCATTTTAACTTCTGTTAGTATATGAATATATCTTCTTAGCTTCCTCTAATTCTACCTCCAGCCATCTTTCCACAGCAGGGGTTAACTCAAAGTTAATGTAATATGAAGGCTGAGAAATCTCCAGACTTCAGCATACTCACAGGTTATGCTTACTTTGAAGCTCAGAAATGCAGGCTCTGAGAAGCTTTCAGAGAACACAGTTAGGACTTCTTACAGTAACTCATAGAATCATAAAACGGTGTGGTGTGCTGGTTTAGAGTTAAAGTGGCAGAAGAAATCAATCCAACCCAGAAATGGATTGCAAGTCAGAATAACAATTTAATAAAAGATCACAAAATACACTGATACAGAAGGAAAATTTATTTGTGCCACAAAAGACAGATGTACAGCCCAGCATTGCAGGGCACGAGCAGAAAGGAGGTCACCAACCCCTGTCCTGAACACCACATGGCTCCCCTGAGTTCAAAGTAAGAAGAAAGGAAGAAACCTGCTGGTTAAAATGGTGGATGCAGTCTGGTGGCAGTCTCAGTATGGTCGAGGCTATGCTCCTCCTCTTGATCTGAAGAGAGATCCTAGTCCCAAAACACCAAGCTTATCTCTGCTTGGGCTCTGATGGCCCAGTCCCCCCCTCCCAGGGTAGAGAGTTTCACAATGGGTGATTTACTCTGGGAGGTGAATCATGGCATATTTTTGGCATCCCTGATGGCCTATTAGCAGACATGACCCCTCAGGTGGGTGTGAAGGCAGGAAAACTTCCTTATCCCACAGAAGTTCCTAAACACCCAGTCTGTAGCCTGAGGGATTGGGTGTGCCTTAGGCAGTTGCTGCAAATGGGCCATTGTGAGCAGTTCATGAGAACAATGACATAGAGAGTTTAGAATACACACCAACCCAGTGACAAACTGATCCTGGCTACTATAACCAGGACATGGTTTGGAAGAGACCTTAAAGATCACCTTGTTCCAATCCCTCTGCCATGGGCTGAGACATCTTACACTAGACCAGGGTCCCATCCAAGATGTTTTCATGTTTCAAGTTTTATGATTATTCTTTATAAAGACTTTCACATTTCATTATGACAAGGGGGAGACATGCACAATATAAGACAAGATCCTGTTATACTTTTAAAACATCTAAAGAGACAGGAAGGAGTGCTTAAGTTTCTTTATGTATCTCATGTGTAGTATCTTACTTAGACCAACTGTATAAGGACAGAGTCACATTTAATTTTGAGAAAGTACTGTTTATCTCCAAGGAAGGTAAGAAGCATTTCACTAATACTGCCCTTCGCACAAGCAGATTTCAGCTTATTCAGAGAACTGGGATCCCAGGGGAGAAAACCCTGAAGGTGATAGTGTGACAATCACAACAGTAACCTGTCCTGGGAACTGCTCTTTTCAACATCTTTATCGAAGAGCCAGAGGAGTGGATAGAGAACTTGTGCATAAGGTTTGCAGGTGAGACTTACTAGGGAGAACCAGTTGTCATGCTGTAGCAACCTCTGGTGCCTACACAGAGGTCACCAAAAAGACAGAGCTAGTTCCTTTACAGTGATGTGTGGTGGCAGAACCAATGACAAGGAGAATAAATTGAAACAAAAGAAATTCAGGCAAGCTATCGGGAGAAACCTTTACCCTATAACAGTAAAGCAAGGAGGTGGGTCGTACTGACAGGCTGTGCAGACTCCATCTCTGGAGTTTTTCAAGACCTGACCTTATCAAGCGCTTGTCAGCCTGATCTGCTTGGAGGAGGATATTGGAGAGAAATTTCCCCAGGTCTATTCCAGCAAGAACCATTGTGTGATTTTCATCATTATTTCCTGGTTCTTTTCATTACCAGAACCAAAGTTTGATATTGAGAAGATTAACTTTCTGAAATCATTGAGAGGCAATATTCTCTGGGAATTCTTAGGAGCTCAGACCACAATTCAGATAATAGTTTGTGTCAGGAACTGACACTTTAGTATCATTCAACGCTCCTTTCAATGAGAGAGTACCTCAGAAAAAGTGATAGGTGTTTTAAAATTATGACACACAGAGAGTTTGCCTTCATGTTTTATGATGAAAAGAAAAGATGTAGTAGATTCATTTACATAAATAAACTTCATCTGTGAAGCATTTACCTTATAAGCTCAAGATGAGACCTTAGGCTAAGCTTGCAGGTTAGATCTTCCACTACGCATGTCCTAGAGGAATGCTTTAACTGGAAAGGTAGAGACAAAATTGTAATTTTATTATTTTCCATTCCTTCAATTTCCTAGCTTCTGGGGAATGGTATGCATTTTTTCTGTAGAGATCAGCGACATGCATAAATGGATGAATAACTCTGAAGTGAGAAATTAACGTTTAGGATTCCCTTTCCGTCAGCCTTTCATCAGGCTGTAATCAGGTACCCCACTGTCTGTCTTCTTTGTCTTTTTATGTCCTGATCACTGTTATATGGATGGCTGGAGGTGTGGCTGAAATCTCACTCATGTTGAGGGGTTTTCTACTTCCTAGGCTTATGTACCAAACTGCTGTGTTTTAAGATCAATTTAACAGTGGAGAGAAAATATGAACTTGGGTTCCAAAACATTTAAAACACAGATTTACACAAAATGTTGTGAATTATACAACTCCTTGGTACTACAGGAGAGACAGTTCAGTCCAGTAAAGATGTTGAGCATCTCATGTAAGTGGTTTCTCACAGTCAGTCCTGTAAGAGAGATGGAATGGGTTTAGTATAGGAGTCCTACCTGTGGTGTGCATGGTCCTGGGGCTAGGCAAGGATTCCTCTAGTCATTTTCTATCTCCAAAGTTTCTCCTGTGTGACTCCAGATGTGGGTATTTTCCCTGTTCATCTCTTTCTAGAGCTAATTGCACAGCTATTATGTTTGCTCCTAAAGCACAATGTCCTCAACAGTTTGCATGTGTTCCAGGGTAGCATCTATCTCTAGGGTACCATTCACCTCTAGGGTCTCTTAAATCAGCCCATAGTAAATGGTGGGATGTTGTTTCTACCTATGGGATAATTGTTTCCATTGTGTTGGATTCCTTACCAGGTGAAAGCAAGCTATGTTTACATTCCTACATCGTGGGAATATCCTTGGTGGCTGTTTCACTTATTTTATTTTTGTTCATGCTGCATGTGAAGTACATCCAGGGCAGCAGCAGGCAACTTCATTCAGGGGTTATTAATTTATCATTAACCACCACTCCCCCTTTGGCTTTCAGAGCCTGTAAGGGGTTTTTGTTACAGCTGTTTTCTCCTTGAGAACATGCCTCAGTGATAATTCTAGACCTGCAGCTCCTTCCTCTCAGCGCTTCAGCAATCACGTAATCATTTTTCCTTCTCTTTAAGGGTTGTGGTCCCTTCCAGGCTGTGTAGTGTCAGCACGGTGCAGGAGCAGCAGCTGAGGTATCATTGCAGTCACTTGGGCTCCATAGCAGCAGGTAGACTTCCCCATCCTACTCCCCCAGCCACAAACCCTGGCCAGCCCCTGGGATGGACCCATCTGCTTTCTCTTCTCGTTCTTTAGTAACTGTGATGAAGCTGTTTAAAACTCGGGAGGAAATAAACCCCTTCTTCATCACTACTGGAGGAAGAGGATGGTACATCTTCACTCTAGCCCTCTGGTTCCCAGCTGGGAACAGTTATCTTTGTTTCTCTGGTTTCTGCTTTTTTTTTTTTTTCCATGAAAAGAACCATATATAAAGGAGCAAGTCCACAACAAAGTCTCCCATCAGGGAACCTGGGAGTTCTTGTTTGCTGTCTTACCGAGTCTCATTTCTACACACTCACACTTTGGTATTTGGGGTTTAACAACAAACCTGAGCAATACCTGCCACAAGGGTATCCCTTGTTGCACCAAGCCCTTCTTGGGAGCACTGTTCTGCTGCAATCGCAAATCCCAGTCCCTAATACTCACAGAGCCCATATTACAGATAACTGTGGTCTGAGTAACTGGTTTGTTGACAGCAAAATTCACTATTGAATTAAAAAGAACTCTTTTGATTGCCAGAGAGATGGCATGGGCTGGGATTATGGTTGGGTGAGTCAGCATTGATAGTCCCATCCATACAGTGCTCATTGCTGGACTGTGGGGTCTTCTGTACATTTCTCTCATGTTAAGATTGCCTGCCCTGCAATGCTGTTGATCTCCTTTCAAGTCCATGTTCTTACTATTATTATTTTTATAAGGTAATATTGGCAGTCATTTCCTACACTTTATTGTTGTAACCTAGTGGGTAACAGATTCACCTGGGATTTAAGTGTCAAACAGCTTTTATTTCAAAAGACTTGGGCTTGCTTACTAAACGTACCATCTGTAACTAGATAATTACAATGCACTACTTTCCTGTGAGTTTAGTTTGGATTCTTATTTTCTGAATTGGAAAGTGTTTTCCTGATAGCCCTCTGGCTGACTGCAGCTTTTGAGATAAACTAGGAAAAGAAACAAAACAACGTTTTTCATTATGCCAAATTTTCACTACAGCTCTGAGAGTTACTATCTGTTTAATGATACTAACTGAACTACAACATTTTTAAAAATCATGGAGAAAATTGCACTGTTCAAGATGACACATTCCTAGTGCTGAAATATTATTCAATTTCTCAGATGCCAGACCTTGCAGTATGTATCAGTTAATAAAAATTCTTAACATATGTCTCAATATATATATAGAACCAGAAATGGGAAATAAACCAAGAAAATCAAAGCAAGACTTAAAAGAATATAAACTAGACTCTGAAAACAAAATTCTAAATATATAATTTAAGAAAATCTTCTCTGAATATTATTTGATTTGATGAACACTCAGATTATGACTAAAATATATATTTCAATAATAAATATTTAAGTATGATTTGCTATATTATATTGAGGTATATATATGTAATGTGCTAATAGAAAAATTCAAGATTTTCTTTTAAACTAGAAAATTAATAATTTTCAAATATTGAAAAGAATGTACTATTTCCTCAGATATTCAGCTGTGGTCATTTTAGGGGAGAAATCAGTTAAGAATGTCTGTTATAATTATGTTAAGATCAATCACCAGCTAAGTACAGTTGTAACTTATTTCTAAAAGTATTAGGAAAAGTACAGAAGAAGTAATTTTAAAAGTTATCTATTCTGATTAAGTGATGAGTTACTTTAAAATAAATCTCTTGTAATAAACATCTAGGAAATGCTATTAATAAAGTATATCCTAGCAACACAGAAATGTAAAAATCCTTTACTCTTAATAGTAATATATTAATACGCTTAATTTAACTAAAGGTAAATCTTTATTTCACTTTGGGAGCATATCCTTTAGTTAGTTTTCAATAGCTTATTTTTGGAATAATGCTTAACTTACTTAATGAAAGATATAGTGACATGGGTAACACATTCCTTCAAAATAATCCTCTTCCAATTGATTAGATTAAGAATGAAGTTCCATGAACCCGAATCACATGACTGATTGCTAAATACCTAGAGAAGTAATTTTATTTTTTCTAAATCTCAATTTCTTCATTTTGAAATGTTACTAATAATTTCAGTCATATTTGAAAGCCAAACTAAATGTTATTAATAAATTTGAAATATATATAATCTAGTGTATATGGATGTGAGATATTACTATAATTATCCAGAATGTAAATTAAAAATCAGGCAACTTTTGTCCTTAGTCAGAAACTAAGCTAAATGTTTTGTTGGTGAAAAATTATGTTGCATATATTAGAATTTTAAATGTGCTCTTTGGTATTCCATATTATTTGATCATACTTCACTTGTGCAGTAGTTATAAAATTTAATTATGATAATAATGCAGCCAGTGGTAAACTCTTAGGTTACAGCAAGTCAGTTAGAGGAAACTGAAATTTTCCAATTCAGCAACTGCATAGTTAAACCAACATTAAAAAGGAAACCATGGAGAAGTGCTGGAATCAATTGTTAATTGAAGCTTAAAAAAAATACTTACAGAATTTTTTTTTTAATTTTCTAGAATAAATTATCATATTCTTACACATACAATGCTTTGTCTCAAACGTTGCATAAGACTAATATCTATCTCGTTTTTACCCTAGGTATTGTTTCATTCTGAATACTGTTTTGAAATGTGTGAAAAATGCCTACAGCACATTGAACCAATTACAGAACTGCCCCAGCTGGTTAGGAGAATTTTGCTCTGTTTCACAGCTGAGACTTCACGTAGGATGCTAATGGCTGATTTATAATCCTCAATGAAATCTCCCTCTGTAGTGGTTAATTAAGAGCAATGTAACTGGAAATTATTCTAACTTACATAAATTGGAATCAGAATAGAGAAAATAATAATTATTTTAAAAACAGTATTCAGAATATATTATTGGATTCTCAAATAAGAATCTAAAGTAGGAGAAAGATGTGACTTGTTTCAGAAAAGTGAAACTTCCAAAGGAGTGATAGAACGGTCACCTTTGCTTTTTCTCTAAGAGTATTCGGCATCATTGAAGTTGCACAATCCTCACAATGTATTCAGAAGACTAATAAACTGTAAATCAGGAAATGTATGAAACTTTCATCCTTTGAAATCTCAACCATTACACTAAGACCAATGTCATATTAGCTCTAGGTTTAGTTGTACCTATACATATTAGAGTTTTAATGAAAGAAAGAAGCTTTTAAAGCTAAATTTTCTGTTGTCCTGAAAATACTGATGAACTTGCAGGTAGATATATATATAATTCTCAATAATTTCACATGACATTCAGTTTCTCGGTATGAAATTCTGAGGCACACAGGCACCAATGAGGCCATCCATTCTATCATAACGTTACAGATTTTTACAGAATAGACAAGCAAAGCAGAGTTTAAAAATAGTGCAAATATTTTCTTAAAATAGGGTTTTCAATTAAAAGACCAAAAATTTCCCAATAGAGGAAACATGCACAAGATTGGGACCTCCCTATATCCTGAATAACAGCAGCTTTTGGTTCTGACTACATTTTTGTTTTGGGTATTTGTACTAAATATTGAATATTATTATTGAAGTTTAAGATAAAGCCAAGTGGTTTCTCTTAAATTTAGACTATTGCCTGCATTTCATACATATACATAAATGGAAAGTATTCAGTGATGAATTGAACATTTTACTTAAATCCCTGGCCTTTTAAAAACATTTCTTCCTTGCTCAGCTCAGACTATCACTCTGATATCTCGAAAACAGACTAATCTAGTGATTTATGTCAAATCTTTGTCATAAAAGAATGAAACTGAAATGAACTGAAAATGAAATAGTAGACAAGTTTCATGATGTCTTTCCCCCCATTGCTTAATGACATATTGTTCTTATTTTTCTTCAAATTGCAAAAGAATTTATTTTAATGAAATATTTCTTTACCACCTATGTATCAGTACAGTTATTTTAAAAAAAAATTTATTATTATTTCAATTTTGTATGACTTCACATAAGACATGATTTCACTCCAATTAATAAAACTATGAAATAATCACATAAAAATCAACTACAGTTAAAACAGAATAATATATTTGATCAAGAATGAAGTCAATTAGATGAGACTGGATTAAATACAACACACATTTATCAAAGATAGATTGTGTCCAATTTACCTGTTAAATTCAAGGACAGAATAATTGATTTTTTCACAGTAGTAAAATACACTTGATCTAATCTTCCTAGACATCAATAAAGACCTTGGTACACTGCCACATTACTAGGAAAGTAGGAGAGGTAGAGATTTATCAAGCTGAAAAGGAATTGTTCAAAAGGAAAGATACAGATGGTGAAAAGGGACCACAAGTTTATTTGTGCAGGAAGAAGTTCCTCAGAAGTCTTATTTAATATTTAATAATCTTCACCAATTATTTATTTTAAAACAAGTGTTTGAAAGCTAATAAAATTGCTGACAGACAAAAAGGAAACAATAATACTTTGGATGATTGGAATACTATTGGGTGATGTTGAGAATCTAATTTATAAAGTGGGATTTAATTTCTTATCCAAAAATGTAGTTTATAAACTTTGATACCATAAAAAGTCTTTCTGATACAATATGGGGCTTCTTCAATTAGGAAAGACACATCAGAGAATGTAGCTATGTGTATAAGTCATTCAGATGATGCCTACAGGTAACAGTATGACAAGGATGAGAAAACAGTGAGGACAACCCTAGAATGTATTAGGTAAGAAATCTAGGTTTAGCCAGGTAACTAGCAAATTCTATGGGGTCTATTCCCAAAGGAATAGAAATCCGCTATATTCTTGGAAATCACTGAGCACTTTTGTTCCTAGAAAATCTATAAAGTACAATCCAAGAAACACTAAGCTATATACCAAGATCCATGTGTGTACATAACATGCAATAACTTTTATCACTTTCATCAGCTAACATATAAAATGTGCATCACTGGGCAACCTTGGTTAAGAAGCATTTATGAGAAACTACAGTGTTTTGATGTTTTGTGAAAGTGACAGTATTTCTACCATATCTAAGACTGTATTGAGATTTTACAGGTAATATTAACAACATTTTGTTGTTGTTTTGTTTTTTTTTCTGGTTTTTTTTTAATTATTATTTTGCTTTGGTTTCTGTTTTTGTTTTTTGGGGTTTTTTTGTGTGTGTGTGTTTTTTTATTTTTGTTTTGTTTTGTTTTGTTTTTTTTTTTTGTTTTGTTTTGTTTTTTGTTTTGTTTTGTTTTGTTTTTAATGGTTGAATATAACAATTGTTTTTCAATATATTGTTGCATTTCACATAACTTGTTCTTGCAATAATCACATTATTTTTTTCAGATGATCTCTACAGAAATCCTGTTTCCTTTCAGAGACTTATTTTGCCTTCTCTGGTTGAAAAGTCCTCATTTAGCATAACTACAGTTCTCATAAAAATTACTTTTCTTCTTTTATCAAATGAATAGTAATTATACAGAAATGCATAAAGTACTTCATTATCATTACTAATTGGAATGTCATGGAAAGCAAACTGTTCAGAACCACCACCTACTTCTCTTCTTCAGTCTTTCAACTCTGATTGCTTTTTCTTCATAGCTTTTCCTATTCTTAATAACTTACAGTAAGCACTTGAATTTTTTTCATTGTAGAGTAATACAATATAATTTCATAGGCTATTATTATACGGTATAATATTTAATATTCTAAATATAGATAAATGTCATAGATCTCAGTATATTAATATGTATAAATATTTTTATTTATGCAATGTATATTTTCATGCCTCTAAATATCCTTGTTCCTTGTAACATGGGAAGGTTCTTCTTTACCCAAGCCATTACCATCTCTGAATTCTCCCATCTTCTTTGTGGCGTGAATACCTTCAGAAGTCAGAGCTGATATGTCTGGTTTGACCCATTAAAATTCATCATGTAGAGTAATTGCTTCTGTAGCTAAATTCCAAGCTTTCTTCCTTGGACATCCCTTTCAGTTTTCTCTTTAGTCTGCATCTTCCCAGATGATTTCACCCTGTAATGTGATGAACATTTCCTGGAGCTAGAAAATTATCAATTCTCAATCTGTGCTGAAATGTGAAATTTTGATATTATTTAATATGATGCTTTCCTTTTATAGTTAGTGTTAATTTATGAATAAGTAAGACCTGATTGTAAGTAATATGTATTTACAAGAGACAGGGCAATATTAAAATCTGTCTTGTATTTTTTTGTACACAGCAGGTGTCATTTCAGACTGTTTATTTGCTCATTTTGACACAGCTTGGACTTGAAAAGCAGTTTAATGTGGAGCCTGGAGACTATTTACACTTGAGTTTCTTGAGTTGCCAATAACATTTCTGAGTTGTAACTGTAAAACCCAGTTTGACTGTATTTTTTTATTTTTAATAATTTATTAGATTTTAAATGACTGTTTCAATAGAAAACTTAAGCGTGCTTTTTCTAAGATGAAAATCAAATGCTGGTTTAGTGTTAGATCTGGAACATGCCTGCCTCCTTGGAGATGACCTGCCTGCACTCCAGGCCACTGGAGTGGTGCAATCTTGGCTGAGAATACTGTGTGAGAAAGGAACAGAGAAGGACTCCTTGGGGAGAGGCTGATTCTTTTCACTTCATCTGTGGCTCTGTCCTTCAACCCAGAGCTATGTCACAGCCTTTCCCTTGCCCAGCCACATCCCTGCTGATCCCCGCCCTGGTCCTCACTTTCTGACGACTTCTGAAGCAAGTAGTCACAAAGGTGTTCTGATTAGGTGAAAATTACTGAGCAGAAGAAAAATACTGCTGAAAAATGCTGACAGGCTCTTGCTTGGGGTGGTGGACCCCTTTGTTGGGAATGCCCTTGTCCTGCCAACATGGCTGTCACACCCTGCCCTTTTCCTTATAGGAGAGTCAGGTCTTGCTACTCCTACACCATTTAGTTTGGTTACATTTGGTTAGGAATTATTCTCATGTTAATTTAATACTGCATTGGAAAGAATGAAATAATGCAGTTTAAGAATTTATCACTGCCTTCCAGGTAGATGGATTCAAATAAATTCGCTATCCCAAAAAACCCCAAAACCAAAAAGTCCCAAAACCCCCCAAAAATGCCCAAACCCATAAATCCACCTCTTTCCAGTAAGAATATTCTTTTATTTATGCTATTAATATTTTGTATGTGGTTTGATGGTAGCTATTAAATTAAAGCATTCACAATGTGTTACTTAAAAGTAGTTAATGAACACTTAACACTTTCATTAAATTGCTTTTCAAGATCAACAACTATTAAATGAGTAGCACTGTGGTTAATTGTGGTTAATTACTATGAGAGGTACAGGATGCTTTTTCCAATTTATAAGCTTACATTTTGTTCATTAGTCTTTAAATTTAAGTTTCATGGATCATTTCTTATTAAATGGATAAATGTTGTTATACTGAAATTGAAATCATAAATATCTTCTCCTTTATGGGTTACGTGCAAACAATCTGATATATGCTTTTGTCATACTGCAACTTAATTGCTAAGCTGAAAACTTTTGCTGGCTGACAGGTTTAATAGAGTACGTCCTGTCAGCTCTCATTTGTCAGCACACTGTGCCTTTATTTTTCAACTCTGCAAAGTGAAAGGTGATTTGTTGCTGTTGTTGTTGTTGTTTTAAATTAGATTATGCACTAAAAATATAACAACTTCCTATTGTCTGTCATTGACTTACTGATTCTACAAAGCAAAATAACTTATTTGTAAATCCTGATATAACAAACTGAATTATTAGAAAATGCACTATAGGAGCTTAATACTAGAAGAGCAAAATACTGAATGAATTAAAAAGAAAGAAAGAGCCTTTACTTTCTTTTTATACCCATTTTCTTCTCATAAGTGACAGTTACAGATGTGACTAAACCCTTTTTGTCAAATTTGCTTCCCACCCAAACAGAAAAATTCTGTCATGTGGCCACAGGAGAATAGTGCCTGTCTAAGGTAAAGTCAAATTCTGTATATTACTAGTGGTCTTCTCCAAAGAGGGAGCCATTTGTCCTTTAGAGTAATTTTCTCTGCATCACATAATTAGTTTAAAGTCTGCTTAATAAAACTGTGATGTAAAAATTATCTTTAGATATAACACTCTTTGATTTTCATAAGTTCTCTAGTGTCATGATGAGTCTCCTTGATGTTGTTGGTTTCATTCAGATTGCACTTCCTCTGCATTGGTGGCTAATGTTAAAAATCACCTGGGCTGCCTTTTTTTTTTTTTCAACAATGGAAATTACTCCTAGCAGAGGTCACAGTTGTATTTGTCATGTATTCTTTGTTCTTCATGCCAAAATGAGAATCTTTTCCCCATGACTACTTTCACATCACTTTTCATGAAGAGAATAGCTATATTTGGTCTAAAGTTCTTTTAAAATAATCAGTCTTGAATTGTAGCTTATGAACTCATCTTCAAATTCTAGTAAATATATGAGATGAATAGGTCTTTTTGAGGCCAAACCCATTTATCACATCACTGGTTTAATACAGAATTCTTTAGTCAGCTGGCTGATCACTTAGTCTGCAAGAGGAAGTGCTGATAGAAGCAGCTCCTGGTATCAGAAGAAGAAGCTTAAACATGGTCATGAAGCAAAAACATATCACTATGCATGTCAGATACTGAGGGAGGGGGAAAAGGTGCCATAATGTGTTTCTATAAATAGTATGGAGACTAGAAATATAGACATTACACTCCAATGCCCTGCTGACAGAAATTACCCTGGAAGATGGGACAGACGGTAACTTTTATATAAGATAGATTAACCAAGAGAGGTAAGAATGAATTTTCATAAACTTAATGTTTCTCTCAAGGCATGGAGGAGAGCTTGAAAATAACCAATCTGCAGAAATGATAAATAGAGGTCAGGGAGACCTAACAAATGAAAGAGAATAACACTTTTGAAAAACAGAAAAAATATAATATTGAACTATTCAAGACAGAGAAAGAGTAAAAATTATGTTCTCTGATGAGTCTTAAATGAAATAAATTACATAAATAATATTATATGATGCCAAAGTTACAAGGTTTATGTATTTAAGGCAAATCAACCTCAGCTCTGCGCCTCATGCGATGTTGAACAGTTCCTCCTGAATGTCTAAGCATATGGAAAGTAGGGAGGTGATCTATAACAAAGTAGAGAAACTTACAGGATAGCAACTCCATGTCTTTTTGTATTACATAATTCTATGAACTCATGTCATGTACCCTATACACCCAAAGGATGGGTAACTCTTTAGGCTGTGTCAAATTGAACAGTAGTTATCATTCCATCAAAAATAGCAAAATAAAAAAGATGTGATTACATTCCCCATTGGAAACGTGCAATTTCACCTAACCATTTCCATGTGGATACTAAGGAGAACAGAGTAGACTAGAGAAATTTTCCTTTGTAATATATTTATGACACAATTTTTGTCTTCAATTCTGAAGATATTCTATAGCTATTACACATATGTCAGACAGGACTTGGAACAGATTTTCGCTATTCTACTTGCAAAAACACTATCTTGCCCTAGGACTTGGCTTGCACAGTAAGTTCTAATTTTAATTAAAAAGCCACATGAATGAAGACTACAAAACACATCCAGAAGTTATTTCTTGACACAAATCTATGTAATTTTAGTGTATTTTGACAACAATCATTTTCCAAAGGTTTCTCAAAGACATAACAGAAGACATAACACTAAATCTGATAAAATACTGAAACACATTTGAACAACTAATAAAATCCCATATTAGTTTCAACTGAAGGTAGCAAAATATTAAGAAGCTCTATGCTTCTCCAGCGGAATTTTTTTTTTTTAATGAAGGACTTCACGAAGTTAATTTTTTTTTTTTTCTTAAAATAATATTCAACTCTTGTCACATGTGGGAACAAAATAACTATCTAACAACATACCGTTAGAGCTAAATATCAACTAAGATATATTGTATAAAATTGGTGAAGTCACACAGTTCTCGTCTATCTTAACTTTATTAACAGAGTTCTTCACTTGTATCATTCTACAGAATATCAGCAAGTTTCTTCTCTCAGTTTGCTGTTAGCCAGCTGTTAGCCATTTTGCAGATTCCATTGTTATCACTGAGGCCTCTGTCTTGGAAACTGCTTCTGACTCCTTAGTCTGAAAACTTGCAAAATGCCTGTTCCAACACTCTAGTTTGTTTAGCTTTTTTTTTTCTTGACAGATTTTTCATATGAATAAAAAAGATTTTTGCTGTAACACAATCATAATTCAGTACCCAAAGCAAGAGGTTTGTCTTCAATTATGAAATGCCTGAAATGCCCAGGAAATGTTTTGAGCAGCTCAACAGAGAATACTTGAGTGATTATACTACTCTTGCTATGTGAATATAAAAAGACTGAAGCAGAGCTGTACACCAAAGTTGATTTAGCTGAGAAGTGTATCTTTCTTACTACCTTTTATCTCTTATTAAGTGATCAGTAAGTGAGATTTGGAACTAACCATGTAAATAGTTTTTCAAGTGAAACACATTAGTAAGCTTGAAAATAACTAACAGTTATGCTCTCAGTCTTATTTGTAAATTTGAAACTGACACCTGAGCATCAAAAGGGATTCTTTTCCCAAATATTTTGTATCTGTAAATGTTTCTAGACTGTGTTAAACCCAAATATACATTCTTGAACAGAGTTTTAAACATATCTGATTCAAATTATAGGACATGCCTATATGCTGTTCTTATGTTTAGACTTAGTTTCTAAAAAGGTTCCAAACTAATAATGAAGGCTTTCTCTGTAGCCAGAAGCAAATAATATATCTATCCAGAAGATGAGTTTAAGCTCACATCCTACCTTTGCTAAGCCTGCTGTTATGGTTGGGTTGTCACTTATCCATAGAGCTTTGAGAGACTATAGAGAAAACAAACAAAAGGAAACATGATTCTTTATTATTTATTATTCTTTTATTATGGTGAATTAAAACAATTCATAAATATCATAGGGAAGAGGAACACACTATTGTTCATTGGGGCATCCATTACTGCTTTTAGACACAGCAGTCTTGTACTACTGATTATGAAGCATTTAATTTCAAGTAATAGTACTGAGAATTCTCTTAAATGGTTGCACAGTGTCAATTCCATAGAGAGTATGTCTCCTTATATTTGAGTTTTCATGCATTCCAAACCTCTAAAAAAATATATCTGCAGTATGACAAAAATGATATTTTATTATCAATAACATTAAAAGCAAGCTTTAAGGTCTAATCATTACATTGACAAATTAGTCATGAGATTTAAAATATTGATGAATATTGTGGTTTCATACCTTTGCTTTCTTAATCAGTAAGTCATGTTTTTATACCTGCATTTTCATACAAACCTGGTATTTCACTTAAAAAGGAAATATTGCCTAGCATAATCACAAGGCTTTAGGACCTGAATCTCTTAAAAAAGCAGTGGCTTAAAAAGTATTATATTACATGTACTATGAATACATTTCAACTCTGAAAGTCCTTTTCTAGTATAAGTCTGGAAATCATAGTCTATATTGACTGCTACCTTCCAACTAATTAGGCCTAAAATTAAGCAAATAAATCCTGAGTGTATAGTTCTTTTTTATACTCTACTTAATTGTTTCTCTTCATAAGTCGTGCCTACTCCGAAAGAATTAGAAGAACAGACAATTTGTTTTAGTGAAAAGTTGTCCCAGTTTTCATTAAGTGAATAGACTAAAAAAGAACAAAACTCCTCAAATGATAATGATAATATATCTTTATTTCAAAAAAGTACGGAACACTTTTTGGATTTTCTGTAGATTTTCAGTAGTTCCTATCTAGTCTGGATCTGCAGACATAAATTGTAAGAAATATAGTAAGATTACCTCTAATCCTGTTCGGTTTGGTTATTTTTGAAACAAGTTTATTTTTAAAAAAATTATTTGAATATACAAAAAAAAACGTAGGTGTTTGACCTAAATGTGAAAATTCTGTTTTCTTTATATTTCATGCTGAGTTTCCTTTAGGGACATAGGAGACTCACAGCAGTATGTAATTTTAAATTTTGTTGTGAAATGCTATTTTAAAAAATTATATTTGATGTTTTGATAAAATATCATAAACCCGGAGTATCTGATTGTATCACAATCACCCAGATTGTGATAAAGAGAACAGCTAATTATTTTGCAATTTATGATCAAAAGTAGAACATCAACTATTGCAACATTCTAAAACTATACACTTACTGAAGAATCACAGGCATGTTCAAACAATAATGTTAGAACTTATTCAAAGCCATGCTATTTATTTTGCTGTATTTGTTTCATAAATCATACTTTATCCACAAGAATTATGCAACAACTGACTTAATCATCTAACTCTTTTTAAAATGGAACTAGAGATTTCTGACATTAAATTTAACTCTGGGGAAGCCTCAGCTGCAGAAAAGTGAGATATACCAGCAAGATCTTACATGAAAAAAGAAGTGGCCCATATTTTATGCCATGATGCTACAGTAATGTAATCATTATCATGGCTAGACTTCGCAAACGAAGATTTGGGAGGGTTTTACCCATACTAACAGTAATGTAATATATGCAAATATAAAGTAATTCAGTGTTACTTAAGTTTCTTTGACTTCCTTTTCCATAGCTATGGGAGTGGTAAAATATTTTGTTAAAGGTAAAGACATTTGATGGTGTAATTCTAGCAGATATGGAAAAATAAGTAAGCATTACTATCCAGAAAGCAGGCTAAGAGATAACATAAAACTCAAAACTGCCACTTAAATGGGTTTGTCTCCTGTGGTGACTTAGAAAACCCATCTAGGTATCTCAGTTGTGAACTCTTCATGATATAACTGATAAATTAGAAGATGCACATATTACCTAACTTGTGCTTTGTGTTTATCTATGCCTATCAGCAACATCTTGTTGTTTATTGCTTCTATAAGAGGACTCAGCAGGAGGTTTTCATATGCTGAAATAAGTAAATTTTCCACAGAATTTTGATGTTCATATAATTTCTAGATGAGTGCAGGTATATTTCCAAAGCAGTAACCTATTAGTATGGAAATAAAATAAAAAAAAAAAAGGGGATGAAGAATAAACATATTGTTTTGATGAGCTATAGATGTGTTGTGCAAAAAGAAATTTCATTTCATCATATATTGATTACCTCTGTCACCCCTCAAAAATAACCTTAGAAATTTTTTGAATATTTTATCCATAAAAACAGTATTGAGAAAACTGGTATAATAACTGTATGCAGGATATAGATGTTTCAAAACATCTAAAAATGTTCCATAATAAACAAACTTCATTCATATAGAAGTCTCACATTCAATAGTACACTGTTATTTCTTGATAATCCTAAGAATTTTTCTTCAGCTGTTACAACAACAAAACCAATGAGTTATTTGAATCCAAAGTCTTCTGGCAGATGTAACAGATGCTAAACAGGAAAACACAGTATGAGTTACTGAAGCATGGATACCTTAAATCTCAAAAAATATATGCTAGCACAAGATCCTTTCTATGACATTTCAGTACAAATTATATGAAATTCTTAAGGAGGAATTATTTAGCTTCCATTCACAGGTTATTGTTTTCACACACTACTACATGAGTTATTGCAATGTCTTTTGCCCATATATAGCCATATAAATCGCCGATATTTACAGAAATATGTTTAAATAAATAAGAGCTAGTGCAATGTGAGAAGTAGATGACACGGATAAAGTGCCAGACTAGAACTTTGCTGTTGTTGTTGGCTGGACTTCACGAACGAAGATCTTGGGATAATCCTGCGCAATGGATTTTTTCAGTGAGGCACAGGGTGCGCAGAACTGGCCCCACTCCCTTTACTCCTGAGGTTCATCTTGCCACGGCCGAGCACACTCGGACGGCGACAGCAAGTTCCTCCAGGATTCGAACTGGCATCCTCAGAGGAGGAGCCGGCTCCACAGGCAGGGGCCTACGCCACTCGGCCAACGCCCGCCGCCTCTCAAGTGTAACATACAAACAGAAAAGCAATAATGTCAGGCTGTTGAGAAATCCTGGGAGCCCATGTGGGTCAGAGCACCAGGGGAAGACCTCGCCTTGCCCTCTCTGCCACCGAATGACACAAACGTGGCACTGCAGAACTTTGCAATACAGTTTTGAATGCATATATACATATCTGCAGGGTAAGATTCCTTTTTTTAGTAGTAGAGGAGAAAATATTGAAGAAATCAAGATGCTAGGAACATATATGAGAGTTTTAGCTTCATGCACCTAAGAAATACTCTCAAAAAGAAACGCAGAATACTTAAATGCAGCAATTAAATTAATATTTTTTGGCAGACTTGGAAAATGGAGTTCAGCAACAGACAAAAAAAGGAAAAACTTTGGGGCAACGGTAGAAAGTTCATATGTGAGTGTTCCTGTGTTCAAGTGGTTGATAGTTTAATAAGAAAATGTCAAGAAAGAGGCTGAGATTTTAGTTTAAACGTTGGGTAAATATATAGCATATAGAAGTTGCTATGAAACTAACAGTCCTACTACATTTATGTGTGAGGTCTTTTACTGGAGAAGAAAATTTAAGAAAAAAGACTGAGATCAGGATAAATATGCATGACAGAAACAATGGCATGAAGTACATATGATTAAATGAGTGATAAATTCTTGTATTATTGGAACAAAAGTCCCTGTAAAATAAAAAGTAAGAGCAGAAAAATTATTTTAGAATACACTTAAATTCTACACAGTTTAGAAGATTTGTTTTTCACCTATGCACTAATTTCCTTACAAAGTGCTGCTCCTGTGATTATTCTTTTTTGATCTATAGAAGTACCATGTTTTACATAAGGGTCATTTTCATCCTTTATGATTATTTCCAGAGAAAAACAGCATAATGGTCTGCTTACAATTTTAATAAAATTACCTAATTTATTTTAGTGGGGCACTTACATAGATTTACCTAAGAGAACAATCTCATCCAAAAAATGAAAACTGTGCCTTTGTAATCCCTGACAGTTACAGAGGACTATCTTCTTATGCTTGTAAGTAATTTCTCTCTTTATAATAAGTTAATGCTGGCTCATTTCCATTACAACATCCAATTCAACAATGACTAGTTCTCAATTTATGTCTTCTCCTCTTGGCATTTCCAATAAATGCTTGAGACCTTCCAAATGTGTGCTAAGAGATAGTGGTCTTACCTCCAGAACTGCGCAGATACAAAACTGCTACTCTAGTATTTGCATATGTGAAAGACTGTCTTATCACAATTGATTTAGTTCTGTGTCTCTTCCCTGGACTAAATACTATTTTATGTTTCAAATAATTATAAAGTAACTACCTAATTCCATTTTTCATTTCTTCCACCCCTCCTGCCCCCAGTATTGGTATAAACTGCCTCAATGTATTGTATCTCTATAAATCTGTGTAGTTTACCTGAGTGGTGCTACACACCTCAGAAATATGCTACTATTTTGAAAATCAGGATTGAGTTTTTTTGCCTATTTGTTTTTTGCTCACAAAACCTGCTGTAGCTCTGTCTACAGACTGAAACCTTAAAACGTTTCTTGTAAAAAATCAGTGGCAAAAATGTAATGAGCTCAACTAGCACTCTACCTTCATATGTCACAGTCATTTACAGAGAACTAAATATGTCAGTTTCAGGGGTTCCTTCTTCAATCCCATTTATGGCCTTAATGACATCAGGACAATGGAAAATCTTCCAAATTGTGCAAAATTTCATTTATTACAATATTATTCTCTATTCTCTTCAATCTGAAAAAGGACAATGAAATCAATATTACACAACACCTAAAGCTCTGACCTAGATATATCTCAGCTATTTCTGCGGTAGTCACACTAAACTTTTCATATTGGTTCAAAGATGTAGATATTTTAGTAATATCTGACTCATTTAAATGTATACCCTGGAGGGCAAAGGGGTTAATTGTGCTCAGTAAGAGTCTCTGTCTCTCCATTACATATAAAGTAGTCTGACAGACTCATTCTCTTTCTACAAAGTAAGACTAATGAGTCATTTGTTTATGTGCTACTCATCCATCAAAAATCCCAGCAAGACAAAAATGTTATTACTTGACTTCAATCTAACATATTAGGCAAGAGCCCCAATAATTAATAGCTTTGTCATGGTTTACATCTTTCTTTTTAAAAAATAAAGCCTTTGAAATGTCACGGAGTGACAAGGAGTTGTCATGCTGCCTTGGATTTTACTGCTCACTCATTTATTACAATATGCTTAAAAGGATTCATTAAAAGACAATAAACAAATTTGTAAGTTGTGGGCAATAGTCAGAAGGAGTGAGCAAGAAGTTGCTGAAAAAAAAGGGAAAAGAACCGCAGAGTTTCCTGTCTGGTTCTGTTCCAAAAGGATAAATTGTTTGAGAGCTGTAGTTTGATGAGATGACATCAAGGTTCTCAGTCCCACAAGTGACTGAATTATCATAATAGCTTGCTTGTCAAGCTGGTATCAAGAGTCACACTCTGGGAGGTTACTGGTGGAGCATTTATAACTCATTTGGAAAAAGCCCAGCCCCACACCTTTTCATTATATTACTGGATAAACTGTCTCTTATTTACTTGGTGTCAACACAGAATGAAACTTGCTGGCTCGGGTTTCTAGTTTGCTGGACTGCTGTAAAGCAACAGCTACCTATTACTGGCCATTTATTTGGTTTGTTTTTAGGGTTTTTCCCTCTTCAGATTGGAATGAAAGATGAAGCTGTATATTATCGTCAGACTAAAGGCATATTAGTTACAGCGTAAGAGCAGTGACTGTAACAGGACTGATGTGATTTTACAGCTATGTTGTTGAAATAGTCCAAGAAATATTTGTCAATTTCAAATTGAGCCAGTTGGTGAGACAACTGGTGCTGGTGAAAAAGAAAACCAAAAGAAAAACAAACAAACAAAAAACCAAACAAACATAAGCAGAAAGATACGTCTTAATTAAAATTAAGTATTTAAGTATATTTCTTTCTCCTTATCTTGAGAAATGAAAAAGTAGATTACCTATCATCTGCACCACTGTATCCTCCCAGTATACAGTCTGTTTTGTTGGCATTGAGAATGCACTTTCAGCTCATATTCAGCCTGCCATCTATTGCAACCCACCCAGGTAATTTTCAGCACGGTTCTTGTTCATCCAGTTAGTTTTCTTCCATCTCCCGTACCATGCACATAACCCTGGTTTTCTTGATCCCTATGATAACAGTTTGCAAAATAGATTTCTTCTTCATAATCTCAGTCACCTGTCTTTGTCCTTAACTATGCATTTTTACTCTTCCCTCCCTAATCTCATATTTTATGTTTGTAAAAATATTATGGACAGAATTACCTCAGTTATAATAATTATTCTGATCAATTCTCTGTCTACATGTGCCAATGGTATCATAGTGAAGTCTTCTCTTATCCATAATAAATGCTATTAATTTTGCTTTGGGGAACCAAATTATTTAAATCCCAAAGTTAATGCAAATTCAATATGAATTTCCAATTTCTTACTTCATCAAAGTACAAAAGAATTGGCTCCAGGAAAAATGTTTTATTCTCATCCTTCACTGCTCTTGGACTGTTTCTTCCACAGATTATCTCCATTCAAATAAAAGATTTTTCTAATGTACATACATAATTTTTTTTTTCACTTTTTACTTGGGCTAAAATCCAGACTCTCCAACAAGTTTCTAACTCTTATATTTTTTCATTTATAAGACTTAAAAAAATGTTTTAGTTTTCAGTAGTGTGAGGAATATAAGAAGTACTGTTGTTTTCTCTAAATTCAATATAGATAAGGCAATGATTAATTAGCAGACACAAACATATGCTGTAGTTCACTTTTTTTTTTTTCAGATAATCATAAACTGTAACCCATAAGAATACCTGATTTATATTATACATAAAAAAACCCCAGTATCTTAGAAGAGTTTATTGCACTTATAAAGAAGTTCACGAGTTGGGAGCAACCATGTTTGAACTTGCCATACTTTTACAGAACAATTTGATCGTAGCGGTAACTGAGCATTACTTAGGATGTTTTTAACATTCTGAGGAGATTGGTTGATAGGAAAAAAATAGGGAACCAGTCATCTGCGTTTCTCTTAAAAAGGCTAAAGACTCCAGTTAGAAGATAAAGGCATAAAAAAGAATGTATGTCTGTTAGAAGCAGCAGGTGGGAACAGATAGTGTTACAATAGACATGTTTTTTGCAAAGAAACATTTTTATACACTCAGTGGGGATGATCTACAGGCGTCTCATTGTAAATAGGCACATTTCTACAGTATCTGGTCATTTATCATCAGTGAAAGAGAGTCAGACATTCATTCTGTACAATTTGTCTTGCAGGAAGTAAAACAAACTGTTCAGATAACTCACACCATAAGAGTGGAACATTGCCTATGCTCTAGACACTCCTAAAATTCTAACTTCAAAACTTAAATTATAAGACAAAATATTTCTTTTCTATGTGAAATGGTTCAAAGAAAATTTTCATATTTCAAACAAATATTTGTAAGTCACAGATGATTTAGAACAGGTTTTTAAAGCCCGAGATGTTATTTTACATGGATAGTATTTTTTTTCCTCTGTGTGGTGAGTCAACCCTGGTTATAAGCTGGTATAATCCAAATTATATCCAGAAAGACAAACTGGTATTGTGCTGCTTTTGATGCATTTTCAGTAGTTTAGTTACAGTTTAATTGTTTAGAAGCATTGGAGAAATAAAGTAAGAGAATCTGTAGTGACCATGTTTTGGTGTAAGCCAGTTTTCGTATTGTCCAGAAACTTTATGATTTAAATACTTTCATAAATGGAAATTTGAAAGTTCATGAACTTGGCTGTTGTGAATGTAGATATAGCCAGAGCTTAGACTTGCAATGAACAGGGAATTTCAAGTCAGAATTAATTCCTTTTGATTTAAGGAACTCCAAGCCTTTCAAATTTAGGCACACAAATAATATGATGGGAGTTTGAACTATGTCTTATATAGTAAAAATATTACACAAGTAAATGAAGACATATTAACTGATTGTTACAGAAATATTATATAAAACACACATTAACATGAACAAAAGTAAAATCTTTACAAAGAAAATTCTTATGGTAGTATAAAATACAGAGTGAAAAAGCAAACAGAAGGATTTGATTAAAAAAATTCAAGTCCTTCACACTTCAACTATTTTGATGATAGAAGCACTTTGTGCCTGCTTTGCTCTATAACTTCTAGGTAAATAAAATCCTGCAAAATTATTAAAACTAAGATTATGTTTTTCTTCTGATACATTTTCTATCTAAAAAATCCCAAACCCCACAAGTTAAAACTTCATTTAGTACCACCCTCACCATCATACACTAAGAAAATGAGATAAGCTTTTCTCCTCTCTTCTAACAATGCAAACTTTTACAGTCTACTTTATTGATTTGCTTCCATGCTCATAGTCTTTGCCACTAAAACAAGACATCTTTGTTTTTCTGAAAGACTCACACTGTGAGCAGGTGTTGATCCTGCTGGGTAAAAAATTAAATATCATTTATGACAGTCAAACACATAAGCTGTTATTACCTTATTCTGTTGAAAGAAGGCAATAGAGACTTTTCTGACAGAGAAGCCAGAAACCCAGACAACTGGTTTGATAGCTCTGAAGGAGAAACTCTTTGGATCACTAAAATATCAGAATACAATTTCCCCAGGTTTCATGTTGTGTAAGACTGAAATCCAGCGTGAGATCTGCTGAGTATTCTATGTATAGAATCTCTTGACAGCATCTCATAGGAAGTAGTAGATGTAGTCTGAGTATGGAGAGGGGAACAGTTATGAAGAGGGAAGTATAGAGTATATAAATCTAGTTGTGTGTTACTGCACAGGAGCGAGTTTTATGCAACTTGAGGTTAAGATGGCTGTAACAGTCATTGCCTTCTGATTTACTTTCTTTGATTGAAGGACCCAAATTTTGTTCAGCATCCATCCTTGTAAACAGAATTAACAGAGGGATCTCAGATTTGCAGCATTCTACAACTGACAACATTATTTAGTATTTGATAAACCTTTTGTATTGTTTTCTGTATTGTGAAAATTAGATGAAAGGAAGTTGACTGCTGTCTGAAATGTTTAATAGATGATTTAAGACACAGTGATCCCAGTGATGTCAGCTCAATCTTTTTTATTTGCTGTCAGAATTTGTTGGATGCTTGAACCTTCTGATTGAGTCAATATTAACGTTAGTAGCTTTAAAATAGATAAATATTTGATTATCTAAAAGAACATTACCAAATTAAAGAAGTAGCACACATGTAAAATTTCAATTAATAACCATAGCTTTTATCAGAACTTTGAAACAAAATCTGTGGTTGCAAATTTGGAGGACAAGGTTGCTTTCAGGTATGAAATGGAGTATTAATACTTACATTCCTTAGACTGTATTAAAATATCTCATCATAGAAAAAAAATGGTTTATAAGGGACCATATAAAACTTGTTGACTTGTTTATTGTAAAATGTTTGAACACAGGACTTGAGGTGAGGCTGCACCATACAGTAGGTTGAGCACCTCCTTTGACCAGTTGGCAGTGCTGTGCCACAGCTGGACAGAGTTGTCCCTCCTGGCTTCCAGGGTACTGCTGACTCATATATAGTCATTGACATGGATTCTCGGGTCTCATTCTGCAGCACTGCTCTCCAACCTCAATGCCCAGCCTGTAAATACATCTAGGGTTGTCCCATCCAAGGTGCCGAATCTGGCACTTGTCTTTCTTAAGCTTCCTAGAGTTGGTGTTTGCCCAGTCCTCCAGATTGTTGAGGTCTCTCTGCAGGGCCTCTCTGCTTTCAAGGGAGTCAGCAGTTCCACCCACTTAAGTACTGTTAGGAGACTTAATATACCTACATCCAAGTTGTTTATGAGGATGCTGACCAGAACTGAGTCTAAGATGGAGCCCTGTAGAACCTCTCTGACTATAAGCTCTTGTGCCCAATCCATGAGCCAGTTGCTCTTCTACCATATGATTTGTTTATCCAGCTGTGTGCTTGACATTTTGTCCAGTGTGGCATTTTGACAGCTCAGTGATGTGGTAGTAGGCAGCTGGGCCCACACCCTGTTGGTCACTGACTTCCAATCCTGACGGAATGGGGGACAGAATTTGAATGGTAGAAGTGAGACAACTTGTGACTTGAGATAAAGACAGTCTAATAGGTAAAGAAAAAGTCTCACACAGAAATCAAGCAAAACAAGTAATTCATTCACCAATTAACTATGGGCAGGCAGGTATTCAGACATCTCCAGGAGAGCAGGGTCCCATCATGGATAAGGATGGCTTGAGAAGGCAAACACCATCACTCCAAATGTCTCCACTTTCTTCCCCCAACTTTTATTGCTGAGCATGGCACCATATGGTGTGGGCTATTCCTTTGGTCTGCTGGGGTTAGTTCTCTTGGCTGTGTCCCCTCTCACCTTCTTGTAAACCCACAACCAGCTCCACTGGCAGAGCAGCATTGGGAAAAAAGAAAGCAAACATGACACTGTGTAAGCACTGTTCAAAAATAGCTAAACCATCCCTATGATATCAATGTTATATTAGTCATGAATCCAAACCAAAGCACCATACTTGTTACTAGGAAGAAAACTAATTCTATCCTTTCCAAAATTAGTATATACTTTTATAAGATATTTTTCTTTGTGATTTGACTTTCTGTCAATCTCTTGTGAGGAAAAGACTGAAAAATTGGAAAGCAAATTGTTTTCTAATCACAAACCTAGTGTTACCTGTAGATCTGTACAAACTGATATATTTTGAGCATTTCATAAATCCAGGAACAGAGTTTGTGCAGTTGCTGAGATATAAAGTGACAACAGATAACGCACATAAAAGCGGATCAATTTGACCTTTCCTTTGGTAGTATTCTTGAGGTGAATATATAATAAGATGTTGATCTCTCGAATAGCAGTGTGTATTAAATGGATATAATAAAGCAGTTACAATGAAAAAACAATTTAGATGTTTCTTGACCGTGGTGGTTTTAAAATCTCAGTCTTGTCTTTGGGTAAAGTACACTTCTGTTGTGTCCTTGAAACATGAATTTCCTATTCAAACCAAGAAAAAGATAATTTTGCTCTCACTAAGAAAAATAATCTTTATCTCAGCTCAACAAGATTGATTTGGATTTTTTTTTCATGTAAAAAAGCCCATAATAGTACATTAATATTCATGATAGTCTTTTAATAAAAGTATAAATTGTTTTATAATTGCTTTAATTTATTTAATAATTACAAGTCTACATCCTCATACAAAATTGTTCTAAATAATTTTTTTTTGAATGTGGAAATTACCAAATAGAATGCAAAATATATAGCAAAATATATCAATGATCCATTGAATAAAATGTGACTACATGATTAATGTATAAAAAGTGTATAACATAGATCTTAGAGTAAATGTTGTGTATGATATACAAAATTGACATAAAAAGTCTACTTTTTTTTATGTCAATTTTTTTCAGAATGTGTGGTTGTCTTGGTTTTTAGTATCCAGGGTCAGTTTGTCACTGTGTGGGTGTGTATTCTAAAGCCTCTATGCCATTTTTTCCCATGAACTGCTCACAATGGCACATTAGCAGCTATTGTCTAAGGGACAGCACACCCCTCAGGCTGCAGGCTGGGTGTTTTGGAACTTCTGTGAGATAAGGAAATTCTTCTGCCTCCACACCCACCTGAGGGGTCATGTCTGCTAATGGCCCATCAGGGGTATCAAAAATAGGTCATTGTTTATCTCACAGAGTAAATCACCCATTGTTTTAGTCTCCGCCCTGGGGGAAGGACTGGGCGGAGCCTAAGTGAATATAAGCAGAGGATTTTTGGGCCTAGGGAACTCTCTTCAGATCCAGAAGAGGACCCGAGCCACGAGCAGACTGCGACTGCCACCAGACTGCAACCATCACTCTCACCAGCAGAGGATTTCAACTGCTCTTCGGAGGGACACGCCAAAGCTTTTTCTNTTAAAATTTGTTTTGAAATTGAAGGAGATTTGTCCCTCTGTTTTAACTATAAATTTTTCTAAGCTCTCTAAACTTAGACAGTGGTACAGGCTTTTAAGGCACTCAATTCCAAATGTACCTCAACATATATATACAAATACATATAAATGCATAAATGACTTCGCATGTATAAAATGAGCTGAAGTATTTTCATTCATATTTTCCATTGCTATCTTCAGGAGAAGCAACTGAACAAGAAAACCTTTCTTTTACTAGTTCTGAAAGATGTAGGGATGGTATCAGAAGTTTTTATAAGAAAGTTTCTCTCTAGCATGACATTCCTTTCCTAAAACTTTACAACTTGTGTTCCAACAATTCCTTTTGTTTTGCTCACTTTTAACCTTATGCCTTTCAGCCTACCCTTACAGCCAAAGTGCTATTACTTTGGATAGATGTTGTGTGAAATGAGGTGAAGTTTGTCTTAATACAAATTTTGGAATGTTCAGTATAATTTTTGGGGGTGAAATAAGATACTGTTTCAGTTTTCAGATACCAGTTAAGTAGTCGCTGCTTGTATAGGTTACTGCTTGTATATGTTTGTGTGTGTATTTGTGAGCGCAGATGTAGTTATATATAGGATGAGGAAAACAGAATGTAAATACTCTTACTCAACTGGAAAAGCTCTAGAAAGCCTCATTTCCTCCTGCTCTCCAGGGAATCTTGGAACATTTCTCCATGGTGCAGAGATTTGAGAAGATGAAACTATGCCATTTTTATTATTATGACTTTCATGTTTACTTACAATGCATTGTGTGTTTAGGACACTCTAGTACATAAAGTCTATAAGGCAATGAAGAGTATTGAACTGGTATTGATTTTCATCCCTTGCCAAGCCCATAACCAATGGGTTGCCTTAAAAAACACACATGAAAGAAAAGGAATTATAGTCCATGCTTTGCAGGAAATTGATGGTTGCTGGATACTTGGTATGAATTCTCACCCTTTTAGAAGGCAAAACACAGGGCTCCTAATGACACAGGGGAATTAGTTATGACTTTTATGGATGTCTGTGGAATTTACTATTACTTGTGTAGGTAGTGCATTTTCCTGTCTTTGAAAGCTTTATGTGGAAATTTAAAAGTTTAAAAGTCTCTCTGTGATTGATTAAATCCAAGACAGTAAACTAAATACCTTCAAACTTTCTAAAAGATATTTTGACTGTCACTTTTACGATATATTTTAGTGTTGTCGCCTTTACAGGGTAGGATATTTTGACCATTTATGATTATGAACCAATGAAAAGTTCAGTAATATTATGTATCTACAAAAAAACATTTCAATAAAGGTACAAGTTTCGCAATAAAAATTAAGAATTTAGGGAATTCACTGTTTTAGGTTAAAAAATAGTTTATCTACAAATGAATTAAAAAGAGAGAAATTTATAACATATATCTTTGTTGTTTGGCCACATAAATATATATCTGCTTGTGTCAAAAAAATTTTTTTTAAAGTTGAAACAAAGTTATTGCTGATGTATGTTCTATGAAATTTTGAAGCTTTTTAGGATTTTGGTATTTCAGGAAATTGAGATGATTTTTATTCTATAAATATATAGATGACATATATATACTCTTAAAAGAGTCAGCAGAAGTATACACAATTGTCATAAATAACATTTGTAGACTGTACAGCTTTAAAGGTTTTTAAAGGGAAACATTTTCATGTTATTAATATACCTACAGGGATTTGAGGAAATTAGTTATTTGGCCTCATCTCCATTTAAACCAGGTAACTGGTATATAGGATTTTCTTTCCCTTTTTCTCTCCATAGAACATGTGGAGAGAACTGTCACCATTTGATACCATGACTCTGCCACTCAAAAATAGCCAGAAAAAGTGAGAGAATTCAGTTTCTGTTTTAACCTTTATTATCAAGATAAGATATATGAATGGTGCTAACAGTAGTGTGTGAATTAGTGTTGCTTAAATCTGTCTACCCAGAGATGGGTCTCTTGAGTCTTTTTCCTTTCTCACTTCACAATGGTTAACATCATGTGTCTTTTTCCTTTCTCACTTCACAATGTTTATCATAATGAGTTTCTGAAGTCTTTAATAACAAGAATACCCCTCTTAGATTTTTTTTATTAAGCATAACCATTTTATCCTTGTGTATTTTAATTTTTAATTAATATTAGGCTTTTTAAGGTTTTTTTAGTTTTTAATTTTTTAGCCTAAAACAGCTCTAGGAAAAAAATGCTTATCT
>VXAU01001187.1:62583-73356 GCA_013399695.1 Formicarius rufipectus
AAACCAAAAAAATTCTGTTTTTTAAAAAAAAAAAAAAAAAAAAAAAATCCTTCATAAAGTTAGTTACTTCCAAATAGCTGTTATGCTACTGACTATTTAACACTTGGGGTTATTTCAAGCCCTTCCAACTTCAGGTTTTGATAAATATTGGTCACACAAATTACTGAAGAAGTAACATTATCAGTAATCAATTTTCCAGACTATTTTTATTTCTTTTACAGTTTTTTAATCTTCTTCTTTTTTTCTTTTTTTTTTTTTAATTGTTGTAGTGCTGTCTTTTTTTACAGAATTATGAGTGATAATAATATTCTCTATTGAGAAAACTGCGTCTGTGGAAATATTTGAGATTAATACTGGTGGGATCTTATGTGTCAAAAACTTATCACAGAGTCTTCAGTGAGGGCAACAAAGTTCTCTATTATGTATCTCTGAACATCACAGCTTTTAAGTCTTCTTCCTCAATGGTGCTTTTTAATTTGGATCACAATGTCTCCTCTGTGAAAATACTCTCCAAATATTTGCTAAGGAGTATTAGCATTGTCAACCAAGTCTTTTCTCAGTATCAGCTGTCACAAGAGATCATTTTCAGTTCTTGGAAGTATTTTTTAATTGGTTCCAAGTTTAAATACAAGTAGTTTTGAAAGTGTTATGCACACTACTGTGAGTTACAAATGGCACAATCATTTTTGAGGGAAGAATTCTTTTTGATGGGTCTCTCTCTTTCTGAGTTACTGTTTTCCCTGCCCTATGTATGATTTCATTAATTCTTTAGAAGTACCATCTTCAGGCTGTTCTCTCTTATTTTACATTTTATACAGATTGTTGTTTGGTTCAAATTATTCTGTCTTCATGTAAAAGAACACAGGAAACTTAGCTTGAACACACTGACAATTGCCTTACAATGAGAGAAATCAATGCATAATAAGTAAATAAATAAATAAACAAATAAATAAGCTGGCAAAATCCTAACTATCCAGCTAAATCAGCACAGTCTAAGTTTTTTATGAGGAAAAAATTCTAATAATAAGCAGTCTACATCAAGATTACCAGTTACTTCTTGGAGTGGTCAAATAATATCATACCGGTCATTGTTGCTACACTGTATTACCTTCTCTCTTCTTTTCAAGAGATAACATGCACTTTTCTCTTTTTTTAATGAACATGAAAACAGATGGACTTAATCAATATTAATGAATTAAATGCTGAAGCATTTTGTACAGAATATAAACATAGGATAACTAATACTAATTAATAATAAATATATACATGCACCCAAAATCCCTTTAAAATTACAATTTAACCCTTCTGCTATTTTTGTTATTTTAAGGACTGACAATTTTCACTGCTGTTTGCAGTCAAGAGTTGCATATCTGAAGTTTGCCAATCCTTCTCCTCTTTAAAGCAGTCAAACTCTACACATTTTTCATTATCATTCATGTTTTTTATGTGACTAATCTTTCTGCACTTTTTCTAACTAGCCCATTGCAGCTTAGCATTAAGTGCTTGAGCAGATCGGTTCCACCATACATTTTAATCTTTCACCAGAACTCAGTAAGACACCAGTCAAAGGTACCTTAAGCTCACTTTGTACAGGGTGGTTTCAGAAATCAATTAATAATACCAAATGCTCACTAATCAGGATTTAATGCCTGAGCCAGAAGATGAAACATTGGGTATAGTACTGTTACAAAATATCTGCAAGTTCCATGGTTTTCCTGCTAGACTAATGACTTTGAATAGTTTGTTCCTGAAGATCATGACACTTTTTTTTCTACATTGTCATATAGGTTATTCTGTTAAACATATAAAATATTTTCTTAGTCTCCATTAAAGATAGCATGACAAAAATAATTCTAGAATTTTATGGTTAAAGCACAAGAATTAAATTAACAATGTGTGAACAAAGTGCCAATAAACCAAGACTATTATTTCAATATCTACCCTTTTTTTTTCAATCAGTGCCCTTGCAGCAATTCCTTCAGGCATTTTTCTTCCTTGAAATAGCTTGAGCAAGTCAGTATTATTTTAAATCTGTAAGAAATATGCTGATTTTTAACACTTTTGCTGCTTAGCACTAAGTGGTTTGGATTTTTAAAAATGAATTTTGGCAAGTGAGTCATACATATGTCCTGACTGCTGGCAATTTGAGTTTGAAATAAGGATTTTATACCTTCAGAGAAAGCGAAAAATTTCTGAGAATGTTTTAGGAGTTTTTTCAGAAAGATCTGTGAATATTAGTTCAGTTTATTTTTTAGGAAAATTGTTGATCAGTGTCCCTCTGCACACTTTCTGATCATTCCAACAGGTAATGAAGACCTTCTGTCACCATATAAGTGTTTATTCTTCCAGCAATGTCAGTACTGCTATCGATGGTGTTGAGTTAAACTTACAGATAGGCACTGATGTAGATATAAAACCAGAGAATTCTTCTGAGATACTCTGCAACTGAGGGTATACTGACTGATTTTCTGGCATGTGTATCTTTATGTGCTAGAACAATGCAGTTGTAGAGTCTGATTGTATTCAAAATATGTAATATATAGTTAAATAGTTGTGCATCCCCATTTTTCTGGCAACTTGATTCCAATATTCATTTTACATTGAAGACTACACAGAGTTCCAAGAGAAGTCTTTTGAAAAAATATTTTGCACTCATGTGAAGCACAGAACATGTTGTCGAACAGAGAATATTGAAAGTATACTTGACAACCACAAGAAGATGGGTCATTCTCATGACTAAGTATGGAGGAGTCCCTGTTGAGGGCTTGATGCTATCCCTTTTTTTGGGAGGGGTCCTATGTAACATTGAAAAAGCCAGTAGAACTAAACCTTTCCCATTAATCCTTCAGGAGAAGGCTCACCTTAGCCTAGTCTGATATGCAGTTTTGTAACAGAAGTCCTGAAGATGAATTGAATATGAATTGTTATGAAAAAATCAGGTCTGCAACTTGAAAAACTGAATGCTGAGATTAGCGGATATTAACCCTATTAATTGTATAGGTTGTTCATTAAAAGTCAAATGGAATATCTTCAAGAAGGTAATCCAATCTTAATAAGATTTCTCTGATAATTAGTGAGAGTTCAGCAGAATCTTTCTTGCTTAGTAACAATGGATTTCTCTTTGGTAGGGCCATCTCTTAGAATCAGTGGAAACCTGCCTTTAAGGTTCATAACTTCTCCTTAGTAGGTGTTCTAAACAGCTGAAGGAACACTTGACTTCTTGGTGTAACTGAGGATGTATGTATATACTTCTCCACAGAGCGTTCAACTATGGATGGTATTGATTTAGAAGAGGAACCAAGTTGAAGTGAGACATGTTTAAGGATAAGTCAGATGTCAAAATTCTTCATGAAACAAAATTACTATGAGTATTTTTCAGTAAATTCTAGTGGAAACTATTAATTTCACTTTCTCAGTATCTCTGTAAAGCTACTCATAATGTCTCCTGGAGGATCTGTTATGCATATAAAGTCATCAATATTCTTAAAGCATTCAAATAGCATAAATATGATGATGAGCACCAGAGATAACTCCTGTGAGAACATGAGTATTTGGTTGTTCAGAACGGAGGTAGAATAATATGGACCTAGCAAAGAAAACAAACATAAGTATAGAATAGCTGTTTATGAGGGAAAATTCAACATCTTTTGCATTGGCTGAGGCAAAGGTCCAATAGGGAAAAATACTGATAATTAATAGGCTAGTTCACAATAAGACTACGGTGACATGAATACCTAAAATGAGATTGTGCAATCCCAGGTGTGATGTTGCAATCAAACAATAAGGCACTAGCTTCTCCAAGTGGTTTAATTGCAAATGAAATCTTGAAAATAGATTCCCAAACTAAAAACAAAACAAAACAAAAACAAACAAAAAACAAAAAGAAATTTAATCTCAAAAATACAAATAGAAAAAAACTACAAACAGAAAACATAATCTGAAACTTCTTTCTAGATTTTTCTGAGTCTAAGAACTACACCTATTTCGCAACAGATTCACAGGAACAACAAAAATTTTACCTCCAGTTGAAAAAAGGCACTTTGATAACACATTCTGGGAATCTATTGGAAAATACCAAGACAATGAAACATTGTTTTTCATTTAAATATTTATTCCAGACAAGAATGTCAACTCACAACACACTCAATTAAAAGTGTGCAGTTTAAAGTTCATTAAATTTGTCTTTGTATAAACTAATCAGAGTCTGGATAATGAAACCAAGTGGTCTGTTGGTGAAGAGTCAATAAAAATCCAACATCAAAGCCTCAAAACCTGACTGCATAGGATTTAAAACCCCTCATTCAACCTACTAAATTTCATAATATACTTTTGCTACCAACACCACTAAAAGGCACCCTTCTCTTTATTTTCCAGGTGACAAAGAGAAGCACCATAAGGAATGTTTCTTCAGTCAGAAAAGGAATTTTTGCGTGTCTTGTCTTCATTCACTATAGTCAATTTTAGCCTGACTAGAATTTTTAATACTAGCCAAGTTGCATTCATTCCCTGTACAATTCAGGAGTATAATTTAGTTCCTCTTGAAAAACATTCATAAATCTATCACAATGGTGACCTAAACTGGGTAATGAAAAACTGTGGACAGGATGATTGCAAAATAGTTTATTTAAAGAAAAACAGAAAGTCATTGACTTGGTGGTTTGACCATGTTAGATTTAGGTTAAAAATAAAATGTTTCTGAGCTTTGATTTTTGCTCCCATAATTAATCATGAAATTTATACTGAGGAGTGAGTTCATGCAAAGTAAAAAAGTTTGGAAAGAAATGGAGTCCTGGAGTCTATTCCAGTCTCTGGAAGATGTGTTCAGGTCAATCTAGAATATTTCAATAAACTTTAATTTTGTAGGGAATGTTCCAACAAACAGTAATATACTTCCAGAATATATTATGTCCCACTTTTCTCTGACTTCATATTAATTTTTCCGTTAATTTAAAGCTATTAAATGTTTTTGATGACAGACATAATTACCTGTTGCAAATTCCGGTGGACACAAAGAAATGTTTCAGTAGTATTCTTTTCCTTTCATATTACATAATTTGTGTTCACTTTAGTTGATGAATACCATGGCTGAGAAAAAACCATTCTATTTCCCTTCTCTATAGGAAGATAGATTCTAAAAGCTCTAACTCAAAACAGAGATGTTCATAAAAAAGACTGCAAAAGTTAGAAATTACACAAGGAATGTATACTTCTCATGTTCTGTGGAATAAGCTGTCTTGCTGAAGTAAAAAATTCAAACACTTATGAGAAACAGTTTTATAAACTGCTCCTTTTCATATGAAATGACAATATCTAAATGTTTCATATCTGCCTAAGAAGTTAACATATTCTTGAGGGGGGAGAACCAAACACTAAAAATGGTACCACTTGCTATGTAAACATTGTTTTAAAAGATAGATATATTGTCTCTATGCAGTGTTACACATAATTATTAACTGAGTAAATGCAAAATATTTTTAGCACTTGCTTTTTCTGCATCTCTTTTAGACACTCAAACAGAATAGGAATATCAGCCTTTGATTTACTATATAATTTTTTTATTTATTTATTTTTTTTTTACGAAGATAATCATCAAAAAGTAAACCCTTGCAAAAGTAAAACTTGTTTTCCTTCTGTAGGGACTTTTTGATAAACACAAGGATTGAATAACATCTTGTCAAGACAGGACAGTGTGACACGAATATTTTTAGGAACGCATATCAGTTATGCAAAATTGTTCCCATGTTGCCTTCAAATGGTCACTTGTACTACTTTTCATGTCACCTAAAAGGACGTGAAAAGCAACATTGTGAACATACTTCGTAGATGACTCTATCTTTATGTACTGTGATTTAAATGTTGTAATTCCTCCATAGAAATAGGATAGCTGCAAACAAAACAATGTGCATACTTTTGTTTCCTCCAAGCAGATAACTTCTTATTCATTGACACTTAGAATTCCATTTTACATAATTTATATTATGAATAGTCCAGAACTGGAAGAAGAAATTGATAAAGAGAGGGTTTTTCATGCTGAATGGCACTGTCAGAACAGTCCTCAGGCACAAAATAAAATAGCAATAGAGTGGGGCTTGCAACTTTCCTCAGAGGCATCAATGGGAGAATTTGATACTGTGCTTATACTTTAAGCAAGCAGCGTAACTTGTATTTTATGGTTTGATTTCAAGAATGAACACTTATCCTAAATTTCATAAAAAGACAGATGACTTCTTAATATTGTTTTTGTAGTTCATGCAATTAGGAGTCATAGAAACTTAGCAGACAATACACAGTGAAGTGAGCTATTGTTACAGGGGGCAAAAAGAAAAAACTAACCTACAAGAACAAAGCCAAATAATTAACTCATGTATGTAGAAAGAATAAGAATGAGGACAGAAACAGATACTGATAATTCTTCTTTATAATCTCAGTTTCAACTACTTATATGCTGTTCTGCTGTGCTTCATACAGTAGTAACTGAAAGTCTTATATTAATCGATATTCTCCAAGGCTTCTGAGTGGAATTAAAAATATACTATATTAAAATACAGTATTTCAAATTAAACTATACCAGAGTGTTTATTTATTTGTTTGTTGTGGTTTTTACACAAAGTAGGTTTTTGCTACTTATGCTTTAAAAGTTTATGCAGGCAGCACAACAGCCATATATATATATATATATAAGGTGCCTGGAGAAGAGGGAATTTTTACTTACTGCATAGCTTGAGAAGAAAAAGGCAATAGAAGTCATGGGATACAGAACTTCAGAGAAGATCCCTGAACTAAACTATTGGCAATATAAATTAAGCAGCCTTGGTGTTGTTTTAGGAAAACATTATGCAATGGTAAATTTTATACTGCTGGAGGAGTTTTGACTTTTGGAAGTTATCCTTGCATTTTGCAATGAGACCTTCTCACGTACAAATATCCAACAGTTTAGAAGCATTAGCACTTTTTACATCTGCGTAGTGGAAGCATCCTATCATCCATTCAGCAAAATTCAGGTGCATTCAGAATTGTACAAATGTTCCTGATTTTTGAATATAAAATAGTCAAATGCTTTTATCAACATGACTCAAGAAGGTCTATAAACAAGATACAGCTATATCTTTATCAAATAAAAATAGAAATACAGCTGAAAAAGCAAACACTTTAAAGCTTGTGTAGATTACTTTTCTCCTGCTCTCGTGTTTTATTCATTTCAAGTGTAGTCACATATCAAAGACAGCATGGCCAACATAATTTAATCTTTAATTGTGGATTCAGTTGCAATCTGTGAACCAGATCTTAGAGCTAAAGGCAAGCTACAGTGTTGTGCCAATGTAAAGTGTTTAGTGTCTTACATTAAGAAAAGCCAGATATGAGCCCCACTTCTCATCTGGATCATGTGAATTATTAAGGTTCTTCACCTGTTACGTGGTCCAGCACGTTCCTCCATCACTGCAGAATGCAACGTTCTAAAAGCAGTACCCAACCCTCACATGACCTCATACAGGACTGCTGCATGCTTCAAAGAGGAAAGGATACTTCCTTGTTGTGGAAATGAAAGGGTTTTTTCCCATCTCCCTATTGTATTTCCAAACTGAGCAGAAGCAAATGTTAAACTGACCATTTTAACTCAGATAAGCACTGTTCAGTACTCTCTTCACTAAAGTAAGTCAGAAAACTACTCTTTTTAATTGCACGATATGTTGACCGACCGGTAGAAATTCTTAGAAAATAGTAAGTGCTAGTATTCCTTTGGCTGGCATTATATAAACATCTCTTAAACAAATTTTAAAAACCTCTCTATGGAAAAAAAACTACCCTGTGGGTTGTGTTGCCTTCAGTGTCAGAAAATCTTATAGTGTTTTAAGACAACAAAAATGCAACTTAAGCAAAACCATCTTCAAGTTCAGCAAATTTTTGCTTTCTTGTACATGAAGTTTGAAAGAAATAATTTTGAACATCCATCTGGTGTTCTGTCCATAAGAATATGCAAATTTAATTGGAAAACATGCTTGGTTTTGTGCTACATAGAGTTGCCAATATCCTGTCTTATTAACACATCAGAAGGATTAAAAAAAAAAAAAAAAGTCTTGTCCATTTTTCCCTCCATATTTCTTTTTATTGCTTTTTCTTACAGTATTTTCTACATGCACTTGCATGTGAAGCTATCTGTAGAAGGTTTTGCCACTTATTATTTTGAAAATTGATTGGTCTGTCTCAGCTTGCAAAATCATTGTTTACAGAATATAAAGTCTGTCTTTTATTTTGAACTGGAAGACACAAGTCTAAAATGAAATATTTTTATCCATGCTACCATACGGACCTTTCAGAACTTAAATAAAAGGCAAATAAAAGAAATAAAAGTTTCAGTGAATTTCAGCAGATACCTCTCAATATAGAGGCTCAGATAGATCTTGCATTTTAATTAGCTGTTTCTGAAATCTAGCTCAAGAGCAAGAAGGGAGAAAATATATGTATATATTTTATTATTTTATTAATTATATAAATGTATAAAACTTTAAGGGACTAAATTTAAGGGACAAGAAACATTAAGGAACTGCAAATTTTAAGGGACAGCAGCAGAAACTTTGAGGGATAGCAGAAGAAATAACTAGAATATATGAAAGAATCCAAAATGAAAGACATCTAAAGTTTCTACTTACATGGTTTGTTTGGTGGGATTTTTTTGTTTGTTTTGTTTTAAACATGGTCCATTAAAAATCAAAATATGGCAAATTACAGTGCATGGAAATGTGCATCTAACCTTGAGTTTAAACAGTCTTCTATCCACTGGTAGATATTCAATAAAGGATGAAAATAACTACTTTTATCTCATTTTCCTAAAGAGTTGAATTTAGTGTCATCTGCCTGCCGTTATCTGCAGTATCCATTAGCAAGCTTGAGTAAAAGAAGCCTTTATGGTCACATTCTTTGTAAAAGTGGGAAAGGAGTTAAAAAATGGAAAGAAAGACTGCACACAAGTGAACATAAATGACTGATCAAGTGAAAAGCTTCAAAATGAGGTCATGTGCACTTAGAAATCAGAGAATCTAAAGTGTAAAAAGACTTCACAAATGGGGTACAAGTTCTGTAGACCTATGCACAGTATTAAAGAAAAGCCCATGACAGAGCCAGAATTAGACCTCCTTGGGTTGAAAGCTTAAGAAGTTTCTTAGTTCTTATGAATATAAACTTTGAAAGTCAATCTTCAGTTTTTATTGATTAGAATGGTGGAGAAATAAGTCCATGATGCCCACAGAAAAGATTTTTTTCATAGATAAAAATAACCACTTATCAAAAAAATGTTTGATGTATTTTCTCCTTTACAGAAAATTATCTTGGATTTGTACAATCCAGAATTACAAAAATGGAGTATGGAATTTAATGTGTTTCTTTTCTCTTTTTTCTTTTCTTTTCTTTTCTTTTCTTTTCTTTTCTTTTCTTTTCTTTTCTTTTCTTTTCTTTTCTTTTCTTTTCTTTTCTTTTCTTTTCTTTTCTTTTCTTTTTTTATTTTCTGTTTTTTTTTTCCTGTTGTTTTGTTGTTGTTTTGTTTTTTGTTTCTTTGGGTTTTTTTTCACTCTGATTTTGAACTGTGATCAGTGGTGTAGTTGTTCTGAAATTACTATGAAATTACTAAAGCTATTTTATTTGAATTACCTTTTTTTCTTCTTTCTTAACTCATACTCACCAGAAAAGACAGTGTGAGAGTCAGTACTTCCCTAATCCACCTTCATACCGTCAAGGGATAATGATCACATGTACAGCATAGGGTTAACTGACTTTGAAAAAGTCTCCAACCTGAGTGAGGACTAAAAACTTTCTTATGGGTTTTCAAACAGACAGTTATGGTTAAGAAGTTTATGTACCCAAACTAAACTTGCTGTTTCTCCTGACATCTTCAAAGACAGCTGCTTATTTTCCCCGATTCTGCAAAATAATTGAACATTACTGGTTCATTTTGGAACTGGCTTGGTGATGGCATACATGTTGCTTGTGCTTAGTGCAAGAGGAAAACAAGTCACAAAAAAAAATATACTTGGGATCTTCTTGCTTTAATCTAGGGATATTAAATTCTGTTAAGAATAGATATCACTATTCCCAAGGTAAGAGTTGCCCCTGGATATCATTAATTCATAGACCTAGTTATAAGATGTTGGAGAAGGCAAATTTGCTTTAGTCTTATTTAAACAGCTCAATCTTCCTTATATATTATATCTGACCAAAATAATTCCACTTTTGTGACAAACAAATAATATAAAATGTACAAACTAATCTCCATGGGGATATTTAGCTGCTAAAATAAGGTTATGGTTAAGTCATTTGTCTCTCTAGGAAATCAAAGTTTAGCATTTCATGATTTATTATATTTCCCCCTGCTTAATTTTGCCCCAATCAAAATGTAACAAGATTATTCAATCTTATCAGTTATCTCAAAGATTAGTTTTTTATGTCTTTTTCATTTTTCTTAAACTCTTTTTCTTTATTAATGATTCATGCCTATCCTATGTGATCTTTTTGTCCACACAAAACATCTTGACTTTGATGTTAGTCTGAAATATTAATAAGTTCATAATTCAACTAGGACCAGTATTAAAAGCTAGCAAGTTTTCATTGTATTACTTTTAGTGTAAAACTCATAACCTATTTTGTGTCACCCTGTTTTCTGGCGTGAAACTAAAATAATTGTATGGTGTGATCCATGAGTAACGGGGAGAAATTCCTCTAATGTTTATGCCTGAACACAATCCTAACGTCTGAGAGTTATAGAGTAGGGGAAAAAAAAAAAAA
>VXAU01001187.1:73367-108047 GCA_013399695.1 Formicarius rufipectus
AAAAAAAAAAAAAAGCTACAATATTGGCTCATCTACTGTTTACCTGCTTAGACTCATGATATTATACTACTGCACCTCAAATTGGATGTGCATAGTATGTTCTGTGCTTACTAGCCCTTGAAAGCATCTGATGAAATTTCAGAATCTGCAGATTGTGATTTCCAACAATGAATGAGGCTATATATGTTGACTTCACCGCTTCCTCACTATACACAAATCATAATTATGAAAAAAAAAAAAGAACCAACAAAAAAAACCCACCAAAACCAACCAAACAAACAAAACAACAAAACCACCAAAAACCAAAATAAGGCAAAGCTCTGAACAAACTTAAAAGTATACAAACTTGCTTTGTTCTGGAATTTGAGAATAAATATTTTACTACACAGTCTATATACCTTTCAGAAAAACTGCTGACAGTTTGCACTTAGTATCAAAAGGTTTAGGTTAATCAATCCTAACTTAAGACATTTAGAAATAAAATATGCCTTCAGAGTTTGTGTTCTAGACACTAAAGAGTACCTTGAAAGGTGTTTTCATAGGATAATTTTTGTTCACCCAAAAACAGGCAACCAAGGTTAGGTAAATTATCTTTTGAAAATGTGTTTGTATTAAGGCCATCTAAAGTGACCATTTCAGATAAAAATACACAGTCTTTGGACACCTAATGATAAACTAGATTATTCACTTCCTTGGATTGCAGGGATAAAATAAAAAATACTACAAAATGAATGCAGCATGCCATTCAAAAATTCAGTTATAAGTAATCTTAGTATACAGTATTTTATGCTATTTAACTTTAGCAAGCACATTTATGTGTTGTATATCTTTATGTATACTCACAGTTATTGTGATCTCCTGATGCTGAGAGGAGAATAAAAACTACAGGTAGTGTGATTCCAGCAGCTAGGGATTTATCTTTTCACCAGTTGGTAGACAAAAACTATAGGTTACAAAATGTTATTCTCTTTAGCTGTCCACAGAGTATTTCCTGTTAAACTGAAAAATACCTCAAACATGATTGTGTTCCATTGCTCTGGAAATTATAAATATTTTTCATTCTCATAAATATGTTAAATGGTAGAACTATGAATAATAGCCAACTAGAATGTAAATAATTGTTATTATATGGTCATTTTCTATGACTCTATTTTCAGTTTTCAGGTACTGTATTAGTTGCAAATGAAGATAAATTTTATAATTATACAATTTTTGATTTCATATTTCTGTGTTTTGTTTTCCTTTGAAAATTTAGTACTACAGAACTCTTAGATTTCCTTCATATGAGTTATTTGCTTCAGTGTCTTGAGACATATCTTAGAAGAAACCAAATAAGACTGTGGAAATCCTTATTTCCACTGGGATTTCTGGTTTTAGATTTTTTTTTTCCTTTGCCTTGATCGGCTTTTGAGCAATTTTCTGTTCTTCAAGCATGAACAAGCAGTATTAATCCAATTTCTAGTTTCTGTGAGGCACTTTAAGTTAGCTCAAATGCACCTCCACTCACCTTTTTATAAACTATGCATTATTTAACTGGTTCATCATCTCACTGCCATCAAACCTGTGCAAAACCCAGGCCTATATGTGATGAAAAATATGTCTTTGTCTGATGTAGATGAGGAGATGAAAAGGAGAACCAAAAAAGTAGGCACCATATTGATTTTTGACAAAGGAAGGATTCTACTCAGATTTCCAAACTAGCAATCACTCAAATGCATCACCTTTCAGGTTTATAATTCAGTCAGCATTCAATTTACTCACCAGGCAAGGTTTAACAGCAGTAAAGTTAGTACTTGCTCTCAAAAACACTTCAAAGACTAGGAAGAAAAACGGCATACAATCAGTTTCCTCTTTTCCCTTTCCCTTTCAGTCAGTTAGAGCAGAAAGAAGCCGGAGCACTGACCTTTTCCTCCACCCCATTCGTCGGGGATAGTATTATCTTCTGTACCCAGGAGTAGAACCAATGCAGACCAAAACATTTTTCACTTTATCTCATTTAACTTAAATGGGATTATAATAACTGAGATTTCACATGCCCTTTCTGTTATACTGCTGTTCCTTAGTTTGCATTACTTTTCATTTATAAGTAGTAAATATTAGAAATAACTTGAGATACCATTCTAACCTATGTGAAAATAACTCTTCAACATACTTGCATTTCATAGTTATTAATTATTGTTTATTATTGTGAAATATGCATACTGCATATATATCTATAGTATATATAGATAGATATACAGTTTTAAAGTGATAAACTCAAACCAGGAGGGACTAATTTGTAGGTCACCATAAAAAAGCAATTGTTCTGGTACTATTTCTTGGTATGTTTGCTGTATTTTTGCTATTACACTAGACAGTTTTGTTAATTATTTCCTTCTTTAACTCAAAAGTGTGTTATTAGGTTTCACAAATACTTGGGAAAACAAACAAAAAAAACCCCAAACAAAACCAAATCAACCAAGCAAAAAACAATATCTCATTGGAAAAAGCCCAAAATCCAATAATGGGTTGTTATCTGGGTATAGACTTTGGTATGTGAAGATTCTTTATCATTTCTCTTCTGGAAAAATAACATGCAGAAAAATATTCTTAAAAATGAATTATTGTTTAGATTTTTTTGTTTGTTTCTTTATTTTTTTCCCATATCTGTTCTTTTAAGGAAACCTCTATTACAATTTCATGTCCTTCTGTCCTCATCCTTTGACTCTTCCTGTAGAAAACTGCAGTAGTGCATAATGACAGGAATCCTTATCCACAAAACAAAGAACTTTTCTGTTGATATTCCTTCACTGAAACATCAAGTAGTTTTATTGGTGAATTATAAAAAAATGCCATACAATATTTAACACTTAGAATAGATCACTTGTTTAGCAGATACAGAGCTTCTCATGTATCAAAAATAGTGCGGCTAGTAGGACAAGGGCAGTGATTGTCACCTCATACTCAGCACTGGTGGGGCCATACCTCAAATCTGTGTTCAGTTTTGGGCCCCTTACTACAGGTAAGACATTTTGGTGCTGGAGTAAGTTCAGATAAGGGCAATGAAGCTGTTGAAAAGACTAGACAACAAGGCTTATGAGGAGCTACTGAAACAACTGGGGTTGTTTAACCCAAAGAAAACTAGGCTGAGGGGAGACGTTACTGCTCTCTACAACTACCTGAAAGGAGGTTGCAGCAAGGTGTGGCTTGTTCTCTTCTCCTGAGTAATAAACAATAAGATAAGAGGAAATGGCCCTAAGTTGCACCAGGGAAGGTTTAAATTTGATATCTGGAAAAAATTCTTCATCAAGTGGGTTGTGACAAATTGGAACAGGCTGTCCAGGTAAGTGGTTGAGTCACTATGCCTGGAAGTATTTAAAAGAGGTGTAGACATGACACTTAGAAACATGGTTTATTTGTGGTAGTGTGATGTTTGACTCAAATATGTTAGTCTATGATTATCTTCTATCCAGGATTTTTAATGGAGCACTGACATTATTTCCTTTGACACACAAGGAAATAATAGAAGTGAATAATAGAAGACATTTAGTAAAATGTTCTGAATAATTTTCCTATTCTCACACTGCATTTCTTGAAAATTATGATGATGCCAAAATCTCTACACTTTAAACACTAGAGAAAAAGACTGAAAATTCTCAAGCTTTAAAAATTGTAGTCAAGAAAACACACAGACAACAGAAATATTCAAGAGCTCTGTTTTTTTACAGGAACATAAATTTATTTCTAATATATATTTCTAACACAAAATTCTTTCAATGAGCTAGGGTTTGATCTAGAGTTTTTAATGGAATTTTCAGTAAATTGATGGAACAATCACTAGAAAAATTATCTTCATCAATCATTTTTCAGATATGATTTTCTAAATTGTAATAAGTGCACTATTGTTTCAAAACCAAAAACATATATAAGAAAATAGTTTAAGAAGAACTTCGTATTTTTGGAAATCAAATTCTATACTCGGTAACTCTCAACATGAACTTCAACCGTCAAAAATCAAAAGGAAAGAGACTCTACCTATATATTTGCTTGTTAAATGGAAGAAGGCAGAAACTAAGCCTGCGTGGTTTCTCTCCACTTCATAGTTCCATTGAGAAGAAAAAAGACAAAATTATAACTCGACAACATATACAATTGGCAGAAAATCAGTTTATGGAAAGTTGCTTGTCTAGCTGCAGATACATGTATATAAAAAACCTCCCCAAACAAGCTGCTTCTGTAATTTTAACATTGAAGAAATTGATTATCAAATCTTGAAAGAAGAAACTGTTATTTCTCCTTTCTTTTATATGATTGAAATTTCTAGGTCCTTTTACTTTGTCCTTTTATTTCTATACTGTTTAAAAGGTGTAATAGACTTTTAGACTAGGTCAGGTGTTGTATATGCCAAATTCACACACAAAATATAAAAGGGCATTTATTAGAAATTCCCTAAAAAAGGAATGAATTGGAAGAATGGGTAAAAGTTTTCAGCTCACCCTTTCTGTGGCTACTGTCACTAGAAAGCTCAAGAACCTGCCTCTCAGAGCAGGGGAGGAGGTCTGTGGCTAGAAACTGCAAGGGGCTGGAGAAGAATAACTAAAAGGCAGAAAAAATCTGGATGAATTTCTGTAAGGAATAGTGTTGCTTGTTGTCACTGCAACTCAGGTATTTCTGAAATGTACTGCCTCCCATTTTACTGAAATGAGGGTGTGTCTGCTCTTCCGATTTCCTACAAACAGCAAAGTAATCTCTCAAACACTGTGAATGGCTGTAATGAAGTAGATAGGATCACTTACAAAAGCAGCTTGTGAGCTGTAAGAGTAAAGCATCATTTTTTCTCTCTGGATCAACTGTCAGCTTGATTTCTTTTTAAAAATTTTGATCAGCCTTCAGTACTAGAATATCATGTTATGAGGAATTAACCTTCACAACAGTCATATGTAGAAGGTATGTATTGCACACACTCAGATGTTTTGACTGCCTCCTCCAACTGTTAAAGAAAAAGCTATTTTTATGTTTATAAATAGTTGTTCAGTAGAAGTAGATCTGCTTTCTGGAGAAGAGAGGAAGAGCTCCTTAAGATTAGCTTTAGTAAGACCCATGGACTAAATGCTGTTAGTAGTTGAATAGATTCTAATGTGTACTCCTATAGCACATCTCCCACTTCAGTTTCATCTGAGAGACATTTTGTCAGCTTCTCTCTGTGAATCCCAGCGCAGTGGGAGAAAACAAATAGCAGTTTTGCTTTAAAAATGCATTTCTAATACGAGCTAACATGCTAATCTGAGTGCAGTTGATGTCCAACCAAATCATGGTTTGAGGTAAATGGATAATTCAAACCCCACTAGACACTAAAAGTGGAATGTCATTTTAAGAAACTTCAGTAATGTGGAAAAGAGACCATGAGGGAATTAATACACCTACTTTTCACCAGACTTTCATAGTTTTGATTTGAAAAGTGAACCAAATACTGACTGAGACGAATACATGATAAAGTGTTAACAGTACTTTTTCCAAAATTATGGTACTTTTTTCTTCCAAATCATTCTAAGTTTAATGTTATTAATTTAGTGTTTAATTCTATGCATTAAAATTGTTAGTGTACATATAAAGATGAAGGAAAAAAGAAATAATTAAAACTGCTGAGAATGGAACTAGTTTATGTGTTCATGGTATTATGATATCTTGTCAAGCCACAAAATGATAGGTTTTTTTGTAGCTGTGAATCAAGATTTTTAAAAAAAAACCTTCGAGTGTATATCTCAGAGAATGAACAAAACCTCAGCAGTGGGTAACTTGCTGGACTTCTGAAGAATATCTAGGGATTAAGTTCTAAGTTTTTGGTTGGTTGGTTGGTTGGGTTTTGTTTGTGTTTTTGTTTGTGTTTGTTTGGTTGGTTTTTTTTGTTTTGCTTTTTTGGTTTTCTTTGGGTCTTTTTTGTATTTTTTTTTGGTTGGGGTTTTTTAGGGTTTTTTTTGTGGGTTTTTTTGTTTTTTTTTTTGTTTTTTTTTAATCTCTAATTGTATTATCCATTAACAGAGCTTTTCTGCTACCTATATATCCCATCTATTCCAGTCAACGGCAGAGCTCCCACTGGAGAGTCAGAATCAGCTTTAAAAAAGAATAGAAAGACATTTTTTAGAGAAATTTTAATTCTGTGATTCTGATGTTTGATGCCTTTCTTCAGTTATTTGATAAAAAAATGAGATAGTCACAGTGAACTTCAGAAAATATTATATAATAGATTATGGGATATCTACCTGATTACTATTTCTTACTGCAAAAGAAAGGGTAAATAAAATTCACTGTAGCAAAGAAAATTTATCCTATATTAAGGACAATAACAATCTACAAGTTGGAACAGTACCCTGTCTCTAAATATGAACTGCTTTTTATTTTAAGTAATTAAAAAACCAGAAGTGTTTTCTGCAGTCAAAACCATGTCACATTACATTAACAAAAATTATTCAGCAGGCTCAATAAAAATTGATACGTTATTTTCAATTTTAATTAGTTTATTTTTATCTGATACATGCATATGTCTTGCAAATTTTTCTGTACACTTGGTAATACTATAATCTTTGTGGTAAGCACTTACTGAAATGTCTGCACTATTTACTGTGTTGAATATTTAAATACTTAACTAGTTCTCTAAAAAGATAAAAATTGTAATATATATTTTCTCATGATATGGACTGCAGCTTTCAAAAAATGACTGATGATTGTGGACCTAAATTATAAGGATTATTTCTTGCTGGTTTTCACCTATGGTAAATTAATTTCTGATTGCATATTAATTCTTTCACTGTTCTAAAGGGGTGATTTTCTTGTTTGTTTTCTGAGCAGCAAATACCACTGAATGGAACTGTTAATAGCATTAACATAACAAGTGAACTACCATGCCTTCAAGTATTCAACAAGAACACAACCGAATTACTCAATGACATAAAATTAAACTTTTTCTTTTTAGTGAGCAGTATGACTGTTGGGGATAGATAGCATGTTCTATTCAGCACAAATACCCATGCATGCTTATACCTGTTTTGGACAAATAAAACCTCACAGCAGTCACGTTCTCCAACCCAGTTGTGACTGACAACATGGACTCAGAAGAATAGAACACTCTCTTGACAAATTGGTCAAGGAATCCAGGTCCTAGCTGCCAGACTGGCTTACTGTGTAATAGTTGTACCTTGGACTCAGTCTTCAGCCTTTGGTACAGTGTTAGAAGTTCAGTTATATGTTTCTCTCAGCTCTGTAGGATTATTATTTTCTGTTTCAATTTGCCATTTATTGCTCTCAAAAAATTTTTGCAATAAACAAAATTGCTTTCAAACAACTTTTCCAAGTATTGTTTTTCAATTTTCTTTTTATTGCTTTCAAACTTAGATGCTCTACATAAGCTGCCACAGGCTTCTTTGAGCAGTCCAGTCAGGGCCAAACTGTCTGACCTTCTCTGCATCTAAGGTCATCTAGTGATCACTGCTTGAGTCACTCTCACCTTCTGGCATCCTGCCTTAAATGCCTTGTAAGGACATAAAACTTTTATGAGTTCACCTCTGTTGCTCTTTCTTTGTCAGAAAGATGGAATTTCTTAGCTTTGTCAGACCTTTCAGTAAGGCTCCCCCATAAGAATCCTGTGCTTGGATTGTTTTCCCAGGTGTGTTAGTTTCAGCTGGGATAGAGTTAATTTTCTTCACAGGGCTATGTTTTAGCTTTGTGCTGAACACAAGGTTAATAATATAGAGGTGCTTTTGCTGAGCAGGCCTTACACAGAGCCAAAGCTTTTTCTGCTTTTCACAATACCCCAAGGGACCTGACGGCATATGGGAGATTGGAAGGAGACACAGTCAGGACAAATGAACTCATTTGACCAAAGATATATTCCATACCACATGGCATCAAGCTCTTATATAAAGTGGGTGGAAAAAGGATCAGGGAAAAAGTTTGGAGTGATGGCATTTGTCCTCCCCAGTAACCATTACATATGATGGGGCCCTGCTCTCCTGGAGATGTCCAAATATCTACCTGCCCATGGGAAGCAGTGAATCAGTTCTTTGTTTTGCTTTGCTTGTGTGCACAGCTTTAGCTCTCCCTTTTAAACTATCTTTACCCTCAACTCATGAGTTTTCTCACTTTTACCCTTCCAATTCTCTCCCAGATCCTGCTGGAAAAGGAGTGAGTGAGCAGCTGGGAGGGGGCAGGGCTTGCTTGACAGCTGGAGTGAAATCGCAACACTAGGGCATACAAAATTAACCACTGGAGTTACAGTTGGGCAGATATGGTCAAGATCTCACATACTTGACTGTTTCTTTTGAGTAGGTTTCACTCCTGAAAATATTGACAGTTGTTCTAATAGAAAATGTTCTCAAACACTTGCAGAAAATTACAGTCAGATCTCTCACCATTGAAAAAGGCAAATAAATATAGAAATAACATTGTTTCTTAGTATTCCAGACAAAAAAAGTTATGCAAATTCTTTCATTAACTTACTAAACAAAAATAAAAGCAAAACAAAGAAATAGCCAAAAAAACCCCACACAAACAAACAAAAAAGGAAAAAACAAACTCCAAGCACTCCAAACCACAGCACTTTCTCCTAAAAACCCTGTCTTTTTTCTGATGCTTTTCTAATGAATAAGATGTTCATGAACTTCATTGCTGTAAAAATGGTGTTTATACACATTCTGTTTGTTTTGTGTGTATCAATAATAATTTTATTTTTATTCAAATCAGAATCATAGTATAATTAAATCATAGTCACTTCCCTTGATCTACTGGTTGTACCCCCATTATATAGCCCAGGATTCTGCTGGCCATCTTTGCTGTCAAGCCATACTGCTGGCTGATGTTCAGCCTGTTGTTCCTCCAGATCTCCAGAATACTTTGTCCATAAGGGCCCCCAGTCATCATTTCTCAACTGATATCACTTCTCAGGGACTCTCACATCCCAGGTGCAAGACTTTGCATTTGTCCTTGTTGAATTTCATGATGGTCCTGTCATCTCATTCCTCCAACTTCTCTATTACTCTTGACATCATAGGCCCATCCTGAAGAAACGATAAGCCTCAATGATCAATCTTAAGTATTCCAATGGTCTATTAATGTAATTTGTGCTAGCAACCTGTGATCCTATGCTACTTAGTTTTCCTTGGTAGTCTTTCATGTGTCCTTTACTGTTTTTTGAAAAGGGTGAATCTAAGATTGCCTACAGATGAAATGGCTACTTCACTAAAACAGTGATCTGGGAGAGGTAAAAACAGAGATCAAATTTGTGAGAGATACTCTGTTTTCAGTGAACTATATTAGATTGTGACTCTCTCTGGGACTTGCAACTCTGCTCTTATCTTGAAACCCTTACTGAGAACTTTGCATTAGACTCAAATACAGCTTGATCTTTACCAATTCATGCAGACTTTTGACTGGCTACTTGAGTCAGTTAACAAAATCTTTAAATCACCCTGGGAAGTACTGTGGATACATTTGGTGTTCTACTCTGTTGTATTTAACTCACCATATAACTACAGCACTAAATATAACAGATTAAGATGATACAGGCTTCCAAGCTATGACTTTTGCCTTTCGTGTGTCTACATGATTGATGGGAAAGTTATTAAAAGTACGGCACAAAAAATGCCTTTAGACCTTTGAGACAGAAGTAGACACTGATTACCAGACTGATTTCCTGAGAGTGCTCTAACTGCTCTCTGCAGTCAGAGATTCCTAAACTTCTTTGCAGCTGAACATAATTCATACAAATACTGAATAAACTATAACCATAATGGTTACATAGCCATTCTATGATTCAGTGATTCTAAACCCCTGTCTACATTATTGCTGTGCAGGGAACCAGCAAAGGGTTGGGATTTTTTTAATACAAAATGTTTTTAATCTAACTCTGTGTTATTGCCAATTATTAAGGCAGTTTTAAATTTGAAGGAAGTAGAAAGAAATACTAAGTGTTGACTGGGTATTTCAGGCATGGAAGATACATGGAAGAAATTTATTCTGCGTATCACCTGGAAACCTAAGGATTGACTGACAGACAGGGATTACAGTGTCACAGAACACATGCAAGTGGATTTCTTTGTGGTGAAACCTAAGCTCTGGCCAAACCTTGTTTCACTGTGACTTTTTTTTTTTTTTTGTAGTAGATGTTGAGTAATTTATCTTGTAAAATTAGATTATGAAGGAAATAGTTACCAAGGAACTTGGAGTAGTAAAAGACATTGAGCACTAAATGAAAAATTTGGCATTCAGTGAAATAAGAAAAAGCTTAATTTTTTTTTTTTCAGAAAGCATCTAAAAAATGAAATATTTTGTTAAGTGGAAGAAACAAATATCATAGAATCATAGAAAATGTCTTAAAATATATCTTGTGCATACAGATGTAGATATGTATACATAGATATACATTGACAACTAATGCACTGCTATATCTAAAATAATAAAATAAAAGAGGAAATTATAAATGCTATAGAAGAAATATCTGGTTGGGAAATATTAAATCACCTCTACAAGAGACTGCTTTAAGAGTATATAATACTTAAGTACTTAAATGCAAACAGAAACAATATATGTAAAATTAGTTAAAAAATGTAACATCCTAAATTTTCCTCTTCCGCATTGTCATATGTGACAAAAAAATAGCTCCAGTTTATTTTGATGTCTGTTGTTCTTGAGAAAGTAAACAGGAGAACAGAATTGTGGCAAGGGCTACCAAACAAAGTGAAACCTCTTAAAGCAGTGTATTACTTAGCTGAGTATTTGCATACTTGGAATTACTGAAGAGAATATTTAAAAACTAGATGAATAGCTTTAACTCAATGTTTTGGAATAAATACTTATGTGAAGTATCTGTGGAATAAAATACCATATTCTTCAGCTATAACTTTTCTTCAATAGAATTGCAGTGTAAGGAAGAGGCCTATGAAGTATGATATTCTTAACTTCTGTTTCTGACTTTCTTAATTTAATCAGCTTATAGAAAGTACATAGAACAAGTCTAAGTAATAGAAGAGAAAGAGGAAGTTCAAAGGGCTTTTTTATTGTTGTTACAGTTATTTTTAAGAAGTTATGTTCTTAGCCTCATTTAATCTGAGAATGTTAATATGATTTAAAAGGTATGAACTATACAATGAAAAAACTAAAAGGCATTTTATGAATATTAATACTTCAGTTTCTAATAGAAGAAAAATTAAATCAATAAGATATTAATTTACTTCAGCTAATAAGTATTCTGATGCACTCACACATTTTAATGGCTCCTAGCATTAATTCCTGATGAACCAGAATATGTCACTCTATTTTTTTAGCTACTTACATATATTGTCCATAATACAACTTTCACTAACACTTCCTCCTTATTAATTAAGCTATCTAAATATTTAGGCATATAAGCTAAAAACAAACAAACAAACAAACAAAAATCCAGATTTGTCCAGTCATAAGGTCCTCAAAAGGTCTCGTTACACTAAGGTTTTTATTCAGCTATCTTTCAATAAGTACCTTCTGCAGGTTCAGCTCTCTCCACTGACTGGAGAGTTACAACTAAATGGCTGCATTTGTATGCCTGGAAGAGATAAAGATGAATTGCAGCTTTAACCTGTTGTGCTCTAAGTTATAGTTCTCCTTTGTTTGTTTCAAACAATTCTTGTACCATATACTTTGTATTACAACCAAACCCATAAATTTAAGGTAATATTTTCATACTTTAATTTGCATTTGCATAAAGTAATAGTATATTAATATTTACTATAGGGATATTATTGCTTTTTCTTATTTTTATCCATCTGTACTTAATAGATGTGGCATTACTGATAAGTGAGTACATTATTAATTATTTCATTATATTACTAAGAACTGAATTAATCAATATTTTTTCCTGATCTAGCACATTTTAATGACATTAGTTTAAGGTTTCTTAACTAGCCCTTTTACAACCTTATAGACAGATTTTTCTCCTCATCTTGGCAGATGAAAAACAAAACATCTTTTTCTGGTTATTTTATGTTCACAGGAGTTAATTACAAAAATTTTATTAGTATGGGAAACATGATACTTATTTTAGGAGTTCCTGTGTTACCTGTTAATAAGTAATCTGCACATTACAGTAAAGGAGTTTTATGACTCCAATACTTTCCTCTGGGGGAAGAGATAAATTCTTATTTTCTTACTTTTTTTAAAAAAATAAAACTATAGAATACTGCTCTTAAGATATAATTGATTTTATGATATTTATTTAACAGACATACATCAATACCTCTCTTACCAGGCCAGCCAGGCAATCAAAGTACCCGAAATGCATTTTAATTTTACATCCTAAAGCTGTTGTTCAAGATTTTATTAAAATGAGACTAAATCATCAGAGCTGCAAAGTAGATATAGCATGAAACATAGTGATGAGCATGTAGGTAGTTGCAGATTTTTCTTCCTGATTCTAAGAATAAATAAGCATCAACCTCAACTACAACATGATATTCTTTGTAGTGCACATTGTTTCCAATTCAGTAATTGATGTTAATTAAAATTAAAGGGCTTATTGCACACAATGTATAAGAGGAAGAAAGGAGCTTATTAACCTAAACTATTAAGAGTTACCTTTGAATCTTTAAGTAGCTATCATTTGTCTGATGAAAGAAAGTACATTTCTAGTGTATCTTTTTCTCCATCTAGAGGTTGAGCCTTATAAGAATTCCAGTGACCTAGATTTTTCTAAAACTACAACCCATTATAATTATGATTATGGAGGTCTTGGATTAACTTTGAAAATAAGACATTTTCTTCTTTAAGAAGAAAATATTGGTGTGGGCTTTTACTTCATCCAATGTCACAGAATCATCAAAACACAGAATATGCCAGGTTGAAAAGAACTCAAAAGGATCTTTTGAGTTCAACTTCTAGCCCTGCACCCATTCCCAAAAATCACACCATATGCTTGAGAGTATCCTCTTCAAGAAAAGATTACATGCAGGTACTCCCAAAATACCAGGAAGTGGAAGGACTTAGGAGAATTTATTTCTAAAAGCAAAGGACACTTAATTTTTCTGCATTTGGCCTAGGAAAGACACACTCCCTGCTTTTTCAAGGGCTTGTATTGTTCCCCAGCTGTCATTCCCCCATTTTAGGGGCTTTCAGACATGTCCACAAGAACTTATCTTCTCTTGTACCAGGGAGTCAGTTTCTCCAGAATGGAGGAGGAGAAAACATCTAAAACTGTCTTTGGTAAAGATGACTCATTCCAGGCAGGAAAGCTTTCTTAAGCAACATAAACCCTCATTTTCTCACAATAAATCTTCCAGAAGGCTTTTCAATACTTACACATCTGAAAGTTTGTTGAACTCTGCCGGACTTGGTGCTGTGATCACTTGCCCGGGGAGCCTGTTCCAGTGCTCAACCACCCTCTGGGGGAAGAACCTGTTTCTAACATCCAACCAAAACCTCACCTGACACAACTTCAGGTAATTTCCTTGGGTCCCATCACTGGTCACCACAGAGAAGAGATTACTGTCTGCCCCTTCTCTTCCTCTCACAAGGAAGTTGTAACAGCAATGAGGTCTCCCCTCAGTCTCCTCTTCTCAAGGATGAACAGACCAAGTGCCTTCTGCTTCTCCTCATGTGGCTTCCCCTCAAGGCCCTTCACCATCTTTGTTGCCCTCCTTTGGAGCTTAATATCTTTCTTATGACCAAAACTGCACATAGTATTCAAGGTGAGGTCACTCCAGTGCAGAGCAGAGTGGGACAATCTCCTACCTCGCCCGGCTGACAATACTTTGCCTGATGCCCCCCAGGACATGGTTGGCCTTCCTGGCTACCAGGGCACTGCTGGCTCAGATTCAACTGGCCACTGACCAGAATCCCCAGATCCCTTTCTATGGCACTGCTTTCCAGCATCTCATTCCCCAGTATATTGGAACATCTAGAGTTGTGCCATCCCAGGTGCAGAATCCAACACTTGTTGAGCTCCATACAGTTGGTGATTGTCCAGCTCTCTAATTTGTCCAGGTCTCTCTGCAGGGCCTCTTTGCCTTCGAAGGAGTTGACAGCTCTTCCCAGTTTTTTGTCATCTGCAAACTTGCTCAGTATCCCTTCCAGTCCTGCATCCAAGTCATTTATGAAGATGTTGAGGAGCACGGGGCCTAAAACGGAGCCCTGTGGTACCTCACTAGTGACAGGTCACCAGTCTGATGTTCCCCCGTTCACTTTACCCTCTGTGCTCGACCCATGAGCCAATTGCTTCCCCACCACATGATGTGTTTATCCACCAGTGTGATGGACATTTTATCCAGAAGGATACTGTGAGAGACAGTATCTAAAGCTTTACTGAAATACAAAAAGATTACAGCAACTGACTTCCCTTGATCAGTTAGGTGGGTTACCTCATCATAGAAGGACATCAAGTTTGATAAGCAGGACATTCCTCTCCTGTATCTGTGTTGGCTGTGACCAATGATTTTGTTGTCTTTCAGGTGTTTTTCAATACTTCCCAGAATAATCTTCTTCATAACTTTAGCAGACATTGACGTGAAACTGACAGGCCTACAGTTTCACCAGCTTTAACCTGTTCTTTTCCCAGGTGTCGAACCTCTCATAAGTTAACTTTGGTCAAAGTTCATTAATGGTTGTGTGCAGACATGAAATACAGTCCTCCCCTGTTGCTGTTGTTATTCTTTCCAGCAGCTGGATCTAGACACTTGCTCTCCTCCAGTAGCTGGCATTCAAACCTTCAAACTACTTGGCTGCACTGAAGCCTCTTGTGCTACTTGTTGGCTAGTCTGTGAATTCTCCAGTACTTTGTAGATGATAGTTGGAATTAAGATCTATTAAGAAGCTGAGTTTGATCATGGTGACAAGGTGGGAGCCTTAATCCACCAGGGAGTTAGGAAGTCACCTCTGCAATGAGACTAGGTCTATGAAATTTTACAAAATGACACAATTGGATAAAGTAAGGGCTTCATGTCAGAATGTGACATAGTTTTGAAAAGAACTGAAACTACTATGCAAAACATTACAAATATTATGCATCAATCTCATTATTAAGAAGTTTGTCTTAGGAAGATATTATTCAATAATGTACTAAGAAAAAGCACTCAAATTAGGAACAACATTAAAATAAAAATTTTAAAAAAAAAAGAAAAAAAAAGATTTGCCAAAATCGTTATCAGTCAATGGTATTCTTAGCTTAATTGCTGAATCACAGTTGACAATTATATCCAAACTAGGGAAGTGGCAAGAACATAAACACTGTTAAATGCAAAAGGGAAGAAACTACACACCTGGAAACAAACATTTACTGTTAACCTTAGTAAAATCCAAATAAATCAGTCTCATCAGAATTCTACACTTGTTACTTTTCCTGTTACATTAGTACTGACACTTGCCAATGGAGATAAGTCTTAGTATCAAAGTCAAAACTTTAGTATAAAAAGTCCTATAAGTATCAGCTCCATTTTTTGTGTGTTATCCTTCCCCTTCCAAGGTCATTTTGAGTGCTAGATTTAATGGCAACATTCCCTTGAAAGCAGATAGCTGGTGAGTGTCGCTGAGTCCTCAGCATCCTGGTTTGCTCAATGGGGAGGAAGGAGAGCAAGGTCCTTGTCCATTAATCTTAGGTACAGATGGACTTGCATTTTTACGCTCAAGGATTACAATTTGCTCACCTCTTTGTTTCCCAACTAAATATCGAAAGTCAAGACATTTCCTGGGATTCTGGAGTACAAAGCCTGTAGCTTTTACTAATAAATGGGGAAAAAATATCTGACATACTGGGTCATAGTATTTGGGTTTCTTTTATCAAGATTGCCATCAGAATATTAACTTTATATAACTCATAATGAAGGACAGAATGGTTCAGGTGAGAAATGTATACATTTTAAAAATCCTTTCATAAAAAATACCTTTAAAATTTTTTTCCTTTTTAAAATTAAACAAACAAACAAACAAACCAAAACAAAACAAAAAAACAAACAAAAACCCCACAAACAAACAAACAAAAAAAACCAAAAAAACAAACAAACAAAAAAATCCAAACATGTTCCGCTTTAAGAAAACTGTTTGGGCATATTTATCATTGTCCATAGTTCCCAGAAGCCAAATCCCTCAGGTAATAAAGCCCTTAGGATGTAGCATGTTAGTGTAGCTGATATACAGGGCACTGATGTTAAGAGTTCAGTCTAACAGTGGGAGAATTCAACCTGAGAAGATAAAGGCAAAAAGACTGGCATTTGAGAAGTATAATCAGAGAGACTGGGAAGTGTGAAGAATTGCAGTCAGACTGTAACTGTAAGCTCTCTCTAAAAGTGTTTAAGAAACCTTTGTCTATAGAAAATAATTCCATCTGTCAAGTCTTCTGGGATTAATGTGCCAAATTAAATTTGCCTTTTTTTAAACAAAAAGATTTCAACCCTCACTTCATTTCTGGACACTTAAATGTCAGCATGGTACTAAATGTTCTTTTTGTGTTACAAAGTGAATTGGAGCTATTTAAAGAAGCTGCTAGACTTTTACTTTGGTTTGACAGAATAGTTATGTCATTAAATGAATCAAGAGGATTTTATAGCTACTAAATTTGATTCTGAGTTGCTACTTGTTAGCTTGCACCTCAGCTACCTTAGACACATTTTTGTGATTTGCAATCCATTCATTAGTATTGGTATATTTTTCGCATCATCTTTCAATAATTTCTATTTACACAAAATCACAAAGTAAAGATTACTTAGATTTACAATCAGTGAAGCCAAACACACTATGGTATTCAGCTATTCAAATCCCCAGTGCAGCACAGTTTATTATGTTTCATTTTTTGATATCTGTTCATATTAAAATATTGTAGTTTAGGAAAGAAACACACACACAAAACCCCACCTTTTTTAAATAGCTGTAATGTCAGAGCATTATAGATCTAGTTGGATTCGTCATATGGCCAATCATTTTTATACCAAAAAAAAAAAAAAAAAAAAAAAAAACAAAACAAAACAAAACAAAACAAAAAAAAAAAAAACTACTAAATTTTTATTTTATTTTCTTCAGTGTTTAAACTCTCTGCTGAGGGCTTTCGAGAAGTTTGCTTCTTCTAGCAGATGCCTACTGTTCAGTGATCATTTTTGCCTAGCATTTATGAAAGAGACAAGCTTTCCTTGGCTTCTGGCTCTAACTGTGAATCTAAAAGAAGTGTACATAATCTGTTGAATGTATATGCTCTATACTGAGTCTCTCAAGGTGATAGAGTCCATTTCAATTTTTTCTTTTTTTTCTTGTATGATCAACATTATATCAGTTCATCTCAGCTGTCAGTGATGCAACTCTATGTATGCATTGTTTCTGTTGATTATCTAGCTTCTCAATTCCCCTTTTGTAGAACTAGTCAGTTTTATAACTGTGTGAGTCAAAAAGGTTGTCTAGGATGTTTGGTTCCTTTTGCTGTCTTTTTAACTCTATTTTTTTTTCTTTTGCTTGGAAAAAGATTTAATTATTATAGATGTTCTCATAAGTTTTTGTCTTATAATATGTTCTATCTTCCTGGTTTGTAGAGAAGTGGCACTGAATTAACACAAACAGAAAAATCCTCTCCTCTCCTCTCCTCTCCTCTCCTCTCCTCTCCACATGGGGCAGGGGGAGGAGGGGAGAGGGGAAGCTTTCTTCTTGTAATTTTCATAATTTAAGATCAGAATCTTTTTATGGCAAAAAAAATGCAAAAGTAACTTTTTCTCATTTTGGATCATTATATAAAATTCAATTTCACAGATTAGTTGGTATCTATTGATTGTTTAATTTTGAATTTTAGTATAAAGATGGATTATTCCACTAATCCTTGCTGAAGAAGGCAACGGTAGGGGCCTTCAATGACACCTCAGAACAGTAGTTGATCAGACATTCATAGAGTATCTCTATGGCCAATTTTACTGGTTTATTGATTTCTGAATATTCAAATGCTTAGCATTGGTGTTTCTATTTCTATAAAAATGAATTATAAAGCACAAATCTTACTCATTTGAATAGGAACTCTTAATCCAGCACAACATTATGCATAATATTTGTAGAACATTACAGCTGGATGATTTTCTGAAGAATTACATATTATGTTCAAGAATATTTAAATGCAAAAAAATAAGTCATGCAAGCAGCTCACAGCAGTAATGACAAAACCAAAATGTAACATTTTACAGTGAATTTTCAAGGAAATGTACTGCATTTAATTATTTTAGGTTTCAAAAATCTCTTCAAAATTATCTGCTACTGTGGAATGAAAGACTGGCACAGAATCAATATGCATTCAGAGAATGTAAAGATCTCAACAACATTCTAAAATAAAACATTTGGGATGCTTAGCATATGCATGCATACCCATTTAAAACAAGACATTTGAATCATGTAGATTTTGGAATTCATGCTTTGTCTGGGGTTATCAGGTTTGACTGGTCACATAGTGGGTACTCAACTCATTGTTAACTAAGATTTCAGGAAAGAACAGGGATTTCATTGATTGCGAGATCCCTTGTTGCGAGGGATGCCAAAAAACACTAGCACAACATTTTCAGCCTCAAATTTCTCCAGATACAGTTGATTTGCAGAAAAAATAGATTGTCCCAAACTATTACATCTAACACAGACTACCAAAACCCAAGAGGACATGAATTGAATAAGATGCAAGTGTAGACAGGGAAAGGAAAAGGAAGGGAAGAGTAAGATATATCAGTTCTTATATATGACATATTCAAAGTGACATGGTATTTTTGGGGTATTGGTTGAGGCTATATTATACTCAGTTGGAGGCAGGGATTTAGATCAGTAATGTTGAGCTTATTTAAGAGTAAATGTAGGATACTTCATGCAGTATCAATTCATAGCCATTTAGAGGCTCCTAGGATGAGAATTCATCTCACAGAAACTTAATTTATAGGAATTTTTATTTGTGTTTAAGCACAATAGTGAGGGAACATCAGGAGGCATAATATGGGAAAAGGAATACACTTTTTCCCTGCAAAAAGCTTACATAATTCAAAGGAATGTTGTGCTACCATGTGGAAATGAAACAATTGTGTCCGATATAGGCACTTCATTAGATGAGTCTTAATTTTTTGAAAGATGAAGATCATTAAAGGGAAATATGTGTTATCCCTTTCTTTGTGCCTTTTCTGATAGATTGACATTTGGCTGCTATCAGAGGTAAGACATTGATCTAACCCAGTACTCTGGACCTTAAGTTTTTATGTTCAAGAAGAAATGTTAAGAACCGGAAATATCCCAGGCATTATTAGGATCTGAAGACTTCTACAGAGTGTTAGGGGAGAATGTTTGCTGAAAAGTGTAGGAGTCCGATTGAGTGATAAAAGCAAAAAATTTTAGGTTTTATACTAAGAGTTTGGAGACTTCTCTAAACAATATTGGCTTAGAATTTCTTCCCTTCATAAGGACCAAAATAGTTGAAATGCTTTAACTACCAAGATTTTATTTGAAAATGTCCTATTTCTGACTGAAAGACTGGTATATTGAGTGACAAGACCTCTAGGAAAAAAAATTTACGTGCATACTCTCAAAATTAATCTTCTGTATGTGCTTGAGACAAAAGCACCATGTTGCCTAAACATAATGTTAGTTTTTATGTTTATATCTTCTGAAGTTTCTGTATTTTTTTTAATATATGAAGATCAGCTCAGCATTTTCTGAAAACTTTGAAGAAAAAGTGCATTTTTCATTCTCTGAAAATGCAAAAACAGAGTTAAGATCAGAATTCATTGCCAATCTTCAAGGTTTGAAACTTTTTCTTGTTATTCTGCATTATCTTTCCATTTGTATTTCTATATTGGGAAATTTGGTTTGATTCTATGTCTTTTATAAAATCTTATGGGAACTGGTTCTCCTTTATGAAGTTCCTGAGACAAGTTTCAATGTTTCAAAGGAAGAAAGGAAAAAATTTGTTTTCCACAAAATATAGTTCAAGGAATCTAAGTACTTACCCTTAATCTAAATGATATTTGAATTGGACCTTACTGTTACGCCTGTCTTTTGAGGAAGTACTAAAATTTCATCTAGCAGATAGTCTGAATTTCATTTTATCCATCTCTTCTGTCCTTAATTCCCTCCTTCTCTTCTTCCCTCCCTTCCTCCTTTCCTCTGTTCTTCCCACCCTTTGTCTGTGCATCCCTCCGTCCCACTGGTACTTCCTTTGTAGAAATTCAAACAGCAGATATTCATAGGAAAACCATAAGTTTCTGTAAAAAAAAATAAAAATTACAGACATTCTAAACACTATACTCCTTCCTTTTTCAGTTCAGCCAAAGCAGAATGTTACAAGTGCTAAGGATATTATTTATCAAGAGAATCTGCAGTTGATGCATTTTTATATCCTTTACTGTTTGGGCTCAGCCCAGGAATAGGATTTACTCAAAAAATTGTAAAGTCCAATAAATCAAGATACATTCTTTTGCAATGCATTTCAGTATTTAATCCACTATCGGCAAGCTTATACACCATAAAATTTCCTCCCCTTGACTGCTCCAACAGCAGAATTTGCACAAAGCACAGAGCTTTTACTATATTAACATTCTGCAGAAGATTATGTGCTCAGGGTTTTTCAATATGGTAAAACAAAGGAATTCAGAGAGAAAATAACATTTCCTGTAGAGAATACAGTAGCTACCCTACAATAATTTTAATCACCAAAATAATTATTTTATTTTATTATTTGTATTAGTTAATAAACTACCATTATAAAATCTGAGTGTGAATTCACAAATATGTGAATAGAAGTTCCAGCTCTGTTTCCAGCAACATGGGGAAAAATAATAAACATTATATTGACCACATTTTAGTATCCATAAAAAACAGCCAAACTTACATAGTGAACAGCAATTTGGATTAAACTACACATACAGAGCTGTGAAATCACAACTGAGTAACCGAAAAACTTTTCTGTTGCCTTTGTTATACAGAATAGATCTCTCATAGGATATGATTGTCTGAGGTTTGTGAGGGACAGAAAGGAATTGGATTCTGTTGAATTCTTGTTATTTGTGTCAGAACAAGTGCTCTGAGTTTTTTTTTTTCCCAAAAAGCTGTTTCTTTACATTCTATGAGGAAAGAATCTAAAATCAGGAGCTCTCAGATCATAGAACATTTCATGGTTTTCTTTGGTTCTTTAATAATTCTGAAGAAGATGACCAATATGCTTACTAGACTCTAATTTCTGTTGTTCTCATAAAGCATGAGGCGGGAAAAAGCAGTGATATGCAGTGATATGCAGTTTGGTGCCTTAATAAAAATAAAAACAAAACCTACCAAACAAACAAACAAACAAACAAAAAACCAAAACAAAACAAAACCACAAAAAACTCACAAACAAACAAAAAAAACCAAAACAAAACACACAAAAAAAACACTACCAGTGTTTTCAATGAAGTTTCTGGTGGTTCTGAGGCACTACGTAATGCAACTGATGATAAGAGAGTTCTAGCACACTATTGCTGTGAAAATTAGTTTCCACCAGGGATACATTTAGATGCCCATCTTGTTTGTACTATTTTATGCATTGGTGCATTTTGCAATATTTAAATACATAGCTGGATTGATTCCTGAAAAACTTAAAACTTCTATTTTTTTCATCACTATAGTACACGTGCATTACTGTCTTTCCCTGCTCAAATATAAGATTTACTCATTCTGAACATTTTGATTTTTCAAAAGACACATCCGCTATACTACTGTTCTCTCCAAGGTTTAAAATTCTGCACAAGCATTACATAAGTTTTCTCGGTAGTTGAAATGGGCAGTGCAGTTATATTAGTATTTAACTAAAGTATCCTGTGTTTTTCCCAGAAATGATTAGGGTGTCAATGTGATAATTAATAATTAAAAATTCAAATTGTCATATTTAATGTCTTTCATGTAATTGTAATTGTCAATGACTGTTTCACGACCTTAGTTTTAACTAAAAATAAACAACAATGAAGTATGCAGCATTTGTGAATAACAACGTCCAGTGGGAAATAAAGAATTTACTAAGCTGCCCTAATTGCTCAAAGTATCTGTAAAAAAAAAAAAAAAGAGTTTCATAAAAGACATTCCAGTTATTTGACAAAAAAAAAACCTGCATCTATTGAATTAGGTTATTCAGTGTAGCAATTTTTAGCAGTCTAGCAGAAAATAATGGGATCATTAAAACTAAATTCTCCTCTCCTGTCTGCACAATAGAGCACTTATTATCTATTCTCCTCTTCTTCCTTGCAGAGAACTCTTATTGCTAGCACTAGTGTTTCTACACATGCAGGAAGATCAGAATAGCCCTACAAATCTGTTCTGTTCACGAAGAGGAAAATTTGGTCAGAAGACTAACAAAAGCTTAGGATGAAATTTTTCTTTTAGCTACTGAATGGAGTGCCAACTGATCCCTGTGGGAAATTCACATAAGGACTGAGAATAAGCAGTTGGGACTATATGTCCATAATTTCCATGAAAAAAGAAAATTCATTTTAGTCTGCCTCAGACCTTTTAAACATAGCCCATCGTTGTAATAACTTAAGGTTTGCCTGATTCTACTTTCCCTAGGTGCTTTGTGATGCTGTACCCTTGGCTCAGCTTATTACCATACAACACTAAGCCAGTGTGGACCCCAGGACTGGAAACACTGTCCTAATTTCTCAGACAATATATGTCTAAATTGAGGGTGTCAGATATACTGCTGTTCCAAGGGGGACCACTGACAAGTTTTGCGCATATGAGACATGAAAGCACATATTTCTCCATTCTTGCACACATTTTTATGGAAAGCAAACATGATGCAGAAGCAGGGGAAAACCTCTGATGCTTGGCAATATTGTGGTGTAGTTTCAACCGAGTCCATGTTTCCTGGTAGGAGCACCAAGATCAACATACACAAAGGTCTTACGAATCAACATTCTTACCATAAAAATATACTCACATACAGAGATGAATATCTTGTATTCCAGGTTATCTAGTTGTTGGGGGTTTTTTTGGTTTTTTAGTCTTATGAAGTCATATTTTGTAATTACTTTGGGCTCTGAGAATTTATTCAGGTTTTAAAAAGAGGAACTTTCTGTTTTGAACAATTTATGTTCCAGTCTCACAAATCTACTCAACTAGGACATTCCCCTGAGAACTACTTTTGTTTTCTGTTTAAACTTTTTAGTCTTGGGAGATTTTTTGCTTTTTAAAATTCTAAGTGATAGAGTTTACATTGGCAAAGAATCTGCGAATCAGAAAAGCTATCATAATCATAGATATTGCATTGTCAAATATAATAAACAGGGATTTTAGACAAAAATAAGTGAAGGGAAAATATCCTCTAAGTTGAAGAAACAGACTGATTTTTTATATTTTTTTTCAGAACTGAAATTAGTCTTTAAGTACTTCATTTTTTAAACTGCAATCAATAAGGATTATGGGAGTTATTCATTCAAGGTAATTGGATGTCTAATTTAAGTGTTCAGAATTTGTCTCCTGCACTCCACTCCAGTTTGGTGTAAGCATTCAGTGTGAGATGTGACATAAATATGGTGTTCAAAATATCACTTTCTAGTAATTCAGAATGTGATTCTTCTTTTACTCTGAATACACATAATAATTTCATGTGGGACATATAGGAATAAGTCTTCTCTTTGCTGTCCATCTAACATGAGATATTTGTAATTATTTCTACAATTTATAGTTTTCTCTATTGATTTATTAATACATTGGCCATGCTAATCCACTGTTTTGCCCTTTCTCTCTCTCTCTCTCAAAACCCCAAAAAACCATAATCACCACAAACCTCAACTAGCCTAGAAAAAAACCCAAATACACAAAAAGAGAATCCACTCTAAAAACATAGACATATTTATAGATTTGTTTCTTGCAGAGATTAATATAAAGGATTTTGCATTAAAAGAAAGTGAATGAAAAGAAAAAACATTATACATGATGTCTAACATTCTCTATGTAATATGGAAAGAAACAATAATTTTTTGTGTTCACTCCAAAAAAAAAAAAAAAAAGTTTGCATGAACCTCCTTCAAACTAGTATCTGTTTAAGTGACCAGGAATATCAGTTTATTGAACACCAATTTAAAACATAAAGGTAAGGCTTGTAGGTGTGCAATTTTAGTTGCAATGATGTCTGATGTTTAAGCAGCTAGATCCAAATCCCTAACTCAAATGCATCTTTTCATGTATACAAATTTAAAGTGCTGTCTGAATCTAGATTCCATCCAAGAATTTTGTAACCACCACCACTGTGTTACTTAATGGATATTTAGAAGGCTGAATGAAAATTCTGACTAATGGAACTAAGCAGCATATTAGACAAGGTTAATGAAATGTGACTTTTTTCTTTCCTCCTCCCTTTTTTTTTTGGCAATCCTGAAATAGAGAATGTGATCATATAATTAAGGATTATACTATACAGCATATGCACAAGACCCCCAAATTAACATATTAACTGACCTTAATGCTAGTATTTCCTACTTGTATGTGCTTAATTATTTAACAGTCTGAGAGAATCTGAATGAATGGACTAACATATATGGGAAATTTTTGTAGATCATGGCAAAACAATTTGGGTCTTCTCTAACTGAATTCAATTTACAACAAAGTCCCAAAGGTCAGACACCAAAATAAAGACACAAAGAAGCTTACCTTGGATAAAAAACCACAGGTAATATGTACAAAAAATAATTGGTTGATGGTGAAAAAAAAACAAAACAAAACAAAAAAATAAAATTGGAGTCTAACTATACCATCATTATGAATCCAGTTACCATGATATTAACCCTTACCCTCTCAAGTATTCTATCAGAGCTACTTCCCAATAACAATAGCTTAAACTGATATGCACAGGCTTTCCAGTATTTTTCCTTATTTCTGCTTTGCCAACCCTTATTGTGCTGCTCTGGGTCCTTAAGAAGTCGGGTTGAAAGGATTGCAGCAAATTTTCAACATGACAAATTCTTTGTGAGGATAAGTACAAGGCTGATGGTTCAGGTTTCTTCCTTCTTCCCTTAGAATTCACTAAGAATTACTCAAAAAAACTTTCTAATACACAGTATGCCTTGTTCTTCATACATGGTCTTTTTCCTCTATGCTGTCACCATACCCTTTTCACCCAGCACTGTATGTTGCTTTCCTTTGATGGTCAATAACTGATGATCCCACGACCTGCACGTAGTCCTGGGCTTTCTGACTTCATCCCGTGCCTGCATTTTAGAGACTACTCTCATCTACTCTCTTCCATGGTCATAGATCATTCTGCAATGAATAGCTACTTGTTAGTTCTTTTAGTTAAAGATATGGTAATAGTGGTTTAACAACAAAATTGCACAAAGATGAACAACTACTAAAACTAATAATATAACAGTCTGTGAGATTGTTCCTGTTAACTAAGCTAAAGCAAAAGTTTCTGGCAGATCAAGACATGTCCATACAAAGCAAGCCTTGAACTAACCATGCGGACCTAATTCAGAGATGAGGTCTATTACTGGGAATAGAAGTACTGTAATTACAGGTCTACAGTTTATAGTTGTGCTGGTTTAGAGCTAAACCGGCAGGAGAAATGAATCCACCTCAGAATGGGATTGCAAGTCAGAATAACAATTTAATAAGAGATCACAAAACACACTGATACAGAAGGAAAATTTGTTTGTGCCACAAAAACACCAGATGTACAGCCCAGCACAGTGGGGCACAAGCAAAATGGAACTCACCAACCCCTGTGCTGAGCACCAAGTGGCCCCCCCTCCCCAAGTTCAAAGTAAAAAGAAAAGAAACAAGAAACCTGCTGGTGAAAACAATGGTTGCAGTCTGGTGGCAGTCTCAGTCTGGTAGAGGCTCTGGTCCTCCTCTGGATCAGAAGAGAACCCCCAGTCCCGAAACACCAAGCTTATATATGTTTGAGCTCAGATGGGAATGCCCAGTCCCTCCCCCAGGGCGAAGACTTCTACAATGGGTGATTTACTCTGGGAGGTGAATAATGGCATATTTTTGGCATGCCTGATGGAGTAGATATGACCCCTCAAGTGGGTGTGGAGGCAGGAGAACTTCCTTAACTCACAGAAGTTCCTAAACACCCAGTTTGTAGCCTGAGGGGTTGGGTGTGCCTTAGGCAGATTCTGCTAATGTGCCATTGTGAGCAGTTCATGAGAAAAATGACATAGAGGGTTCAGAATACACACCCACACAGTGACAAACTGATCCTGGCTATTAAAACCAGGACAATGGTCTACATTGGTGGCACATTTCCATGTACAGATTAAAACTCCTTTTCCAGGAAGTGTCTTCTTAGAAATTGTACTTTTAGTTAATGAAGAGAAAATTATTGAAGCAATAAAATTGCATTGATTTAGCAATTTTCTCTTGTAAAGTCTTTAAAGAAAACAAACAAACAAAAAAATCCAATAAATGGAGACTTAACTGTTGAACTACTTTTGAAAATTCATGGCTTATCCCAGACAATTCTGCAATGATTTGCCCTATTTTATTTAGTTAAAACTCTTAATAAAATTGTATTCAGTGAGCTGGCTTTGAGAAGGAGTGGTGATAAGTATTAAAGCCATGATTGCAGGGTTTATGAGGTTAGTTGGAGACTTAGAACTTAATGTGACTTTGAATAATTCAACAAATTCCATGACATTTCCGGTCATCAAGAAAAAGCATTTTTCTTAATTCTGGTGCAGATTGGTTTATTTCTGCGCAGTCACAGTCACAGTATAAGGGTATTATCACAATGTATGCAATTGCATTTGCAAGAGGTTTATTACCTACGTATCTGCTTTGACAAGTATTTTCAATGACTATGACAACTACAGTGGATAAATGCACAATGCAAACAACTGTCTGAGGATGTATTACCAGGTCTTTATTGGAAAATTTTTGCAACAATATTACTTTAGTCAAAAAATGTGAACTGGTTTAATTGTGTAATTTGTCTGAAATTCTGTGATGGTTTAATGCTCTCTGAAAGTTCCTTATTCTTTATATTAAAAAACAAAAACAAAACCAAATAAACACAAAACCCCCAAACCAAGCAGAAACAAATAAAACAAACAAATAAAAACACAAAACAGACTCAGAAAACAAAGAAATAGCAGAAAAATACATTTTAAGGATGTTTTATTGCTTGACAAAAATAGATTGATTTCACTTTTTATTCATTTTTGCATTTACTGAGGTGGCTTCCATTGTACAGTTCTTCCAGGAAAGCATACAAAATTACTGCAGGATTTATTCAGGTACCTCAACTCAGTGTCTTGTGCTTGTTTAGCACCACTCCTAGGTGTACCACAGGAAGTTGGCCAACGTGATTCAAATGTGATTACATGGAAACTGTATTTGTTATGAGGCAGGTGATACAGATCTGTAAGGACACCAAAGATTTTCTCATATAGCATGATCTACCTGACTTTGGACGGCTGAATCATTTTCTGTATTCTGCATTGACTAACAACTGATATATAGCACATTCATTGACCTTTAAATACTTCAAGACACCCAGAAAGTCTACCTTGGACCAGTATATACAACTCAGAGATGACTTATGCCTTTTAGAAATCCATCAAAAAAGAAAGGAAACATTAACATTTAAAGTGTTGTCTCTATTCAGAAATATCTCTGAGATAAATATTCAATTTCTAGTGAAATAAAGGTATCTGGTGACTATTGTACAGATGAAAATCTCTTTGCAGAAGATATTGTCTTAATTTTTTAGTTTTTTTTTTTTACTATGCAAATGTAGCTTAGTAGCACATGCAGCTTCATGATTGGGGCCTTTCTGTGTTAACACAGCAAAAATAATAAAAAAACCTATATCTCAAAGCAACAGAGATGGAGAGGTGTTCTCTTTTATTTTTTTTCCTATAATCTTAAAATACTTAAAAATTTTTACAGTAACTTGTTAATAAAGGGAGGTAATTTGCAGCTAAACCATAAAAAGGTTTCCTAACTTCAAAGTGAGTTGAAGTCTTTAATCATAGAAGAACACTGAACAGTGCCAAAGGGAAAGAATAGCAATTCAAGTGCAAACAAGAGAACAAGAGGAAAATAATAATACAGAGAGATTGATTGATTAATGATGTAAACAATAAGAATTTACTAGACACTTCTGTTAGGGTCATTATAGAATATGTAATTTTTGTGCCTTATTGATTTACCTTCTTTGTCATTTTTTCTTCAACTTATTTTTATATCTAAATAAATAGTTCTAAGTCTTGTGCAGGTATGGCAATATTGCATCATTTCTTTCATTCAATCTACAGCACAGATATTATTATTTGGATATGAATATATTTTCCATCAATGAAGCTTCATTTTTATGTATTCAAATCAACAACTCCAATGTATTTGTTCAGTGATTCGCCATTCAAGATTATTTAAGGTTCTTTTGGAGAGGTCTGAACTGTATTTTTGCAAGCACAAGGTGGTTAATGTCTCAACTTAGTTTCTGCAACTCACTCTGCCAGGACTCTCAAACCTAAGACTAATCTTCTCTTAACAATTTTTTTGTTTGTTTGTTTGTTTTTTGTTTTGTTTTGGTTTTGGGGGAGTAATATGAAAATATGAATTTTTCTTTTGCTAATATGACTTTAAGTACAATCAAAAGTTTGGCACACTAAGTAAGGAAAAGCTTTTATGCTTAACGTATATGCTCATGCCTTATTAATATTATTAAAAGCATAATTTCTTTAAGAGATTGTCAAAGTGAAACAAGTGCAGTATTATTTTGGGGGTGAAAATGCATATTTATTGATTTGTATGATGTGGAACCAAAAGTGGGGGAAGGGGGGGTAAGGAAAAAAAAAAAAAAAGGGAATTACAGTCTTTAATAAGTATAGCTAGTCTGCATATGTAAATTCACCAGTATCATGGCTTCAATTATCTTAAAAGAGGAAACAGTTGGTTGAGCTTGAGATTTCTGGATACTTGGAGATGATATGAACTCAACAGAGGAAGGCCTTCATCAACCTTCTCTAACTAGACCCACTCTGAGTGGGAAGCTGGAATAATTGGTCTTCTAGATCTCCTGAGGTTTGTTCAAAACAATGATTTTATGATAAGCAAAGTTTTCTACTGCAATATAAAATAATTAAGGTTGGGAAAGACCTCCAAGGCTAACAAATTCAGCCAGAATATGAGAACTCCCAAGTTATCCAAGGAATCCACACACAAACAGTAGACATGCTAAATGACTTCCAGGCCACACAAAACATTCTGCAGTGTAAATGAAACAGAACAAAACAAGCTTTAATAAAGGGTGTAGAAACTCAGTGTTTTCTGATCTTTAGGTTTCAGTAAAAGCTTCAGAAGCTGGTAATCTGTATGAGGCAAACAATAAAAGACTAAGAGTTATAATTTATTATTGACTAGATAATAATTATGTCATGGGTGATAATATAATATCTTTTCCAAATATTGTGCTTTCTGCTTTAGGTGACAGCATGTATCATTTAAAGAACAGATGACAGATTTATTATTTTCAACATCCCACAGAGAAAAATAGTAATAATTTTTTAAGACCTCAAAGTAATTGTTAGAAAGATGCAGAACATCTTCTTAATGTGTTCTAGATGTGCTGATAAACTCTCTTACAACCATATTACATTTCTAAACTATGTAAGATACTCTCAGCGGGTTGTGCATTTCAATATTACCATCCATCATATTAGTCTATCTTTGTTAAAAGCAGTAGAAAGCAAAATGTCAAACCTACATGAACAAGCCTTAGCTTTGGAAGAAAGACAAATGCTAAATGACTCAGAACTGCAATGAAGAGAAGCCAGAAGAACAAGGACAATAAAAAGAAAAACAGATTTTTTAAAGATTAATAAAGAAATTCATCTACTGTTCTTCTTGGTTATCTTTGTTAAAGATTTTTGTTTATTGTGTCATAATCTGCTTAGTAGCTCAATAAAGAACAGTTTCCAGATTTTACTTCCATTCTTCACACTTAAAAGTTTCAATATATCCAAAATGTTTAAATGCTATCGAATCACCTCTCTCAAGAACAAGAGCTAACCCATTCTCCCAGTCATACTTTCTGTAGAAACTCTAACGTTATCCCTCATCTCAGAGAAATACAATGACTCTGGGGAACCACTAAGATGTGGCAATAAAACACAGTTAAAAGATAAAACAGAATAGCTTACTGCCTGGTAGCAGATAAAAATCCTTTCATAATCTGGAGAAAAATAAATGCCATAGATCAAGGACATGTAATTACATCATATACACTTGCCTGGAGACCAATCCTTTGTACCTGGTATGCTCCTTTTTCTTACAGGTACCTCTATACCAGAAAGATAATCAATACTTGGAAATACTTCAGAAAAGAGTGTCTAAAGAACAGACACATGAGCATATGCCTTAAATAATTTAAGTCTTTAACATCTGTCTTGAAGATTAAAAAGAAAAATTACAGTATTAGTATTGAAGAGTGAGAAAGTATCTTAATCAGGTGCAAAGAAAATAAAACCAAACTAATAGATAAAGTTTTAAAAGAAATAAATAGACACATTTTAAAAGACATTGTTATATAAACGAATTCCCCATAGGGAGATATAATATGCCTTTGTAAGGGAACTGGTGAAAATTTCAATGCCTTGCACACTCTAAATAATAAAAGAAAAAAAAATATTGCCAAGCATCCTGCTTTTGCAGGGATTTAAATCCAAAAAATCAGCATTTATCTGTAAGAACTTTTTTTTAGTTGTAGTCCCATTTTCACTCCCATTTAAAATACGCTAGCACTAGCTTCAGCTGCACATCAATTTTTCAAATATTTTATTATACTAAATGAGTATTTCATGACTCTACTTATCATTTACAGCAGATTTTTTTACAGGGGAAGATTTTTTTCTCTGCTCTTCATATACAGTGTTTCAGGTTTTTTTCACTTTCCTATCAAACATTACATACTGATCATAGAAAAAGGTAGTGTGCATAGCAGAATATTTTTTTTCACTGCTGTTAAAATCTTTATTTTTCCTTATTGATATCTTGTTCTAGTACTCAGTTTTCAGGTGATCACCAGATTTTGGCTCAGGAAGAAATTCTCAATGTACTAATTTTTGAGAAACTGTTAAGAACTATTATCCTTTCCCCTTTGGCATAGAGATCATCAAATTTCATACTGCTGAAAGTAGAATACTTGCAGCAATTTTGATGTTGCTTGCTTGCTTTTCACAGAACTTCACAGCTGTGACTGTTAGTCTTTCTTCAAGTATATATATAGATTTCCTCAGCTTCAGGAACCGCAAAGTGCTTTGTGTGCTGTGGTAGATTTTACAGTGGATACTTGCACACACTTCAGATAAAATTTTGAGTGCTTGGGTGTATGTGGTAGCAACAGACAGAATTCAATTATAAATTGACACTTTATTCTGCTTATTTCAAAACACTTCCTAGCAAAATCATTATTCTTCTTTTTCAGTGTAACAGGTCTGAAAGTTTTTACCAAATACTCTTTGTCTAAAGCTGTCCAATGTGGGTTTTTTTCTGGTTTTTGTTTGTTTGGTTTTTTTTTTAATATTCTCCTTATGACTGCTTCTTTTTTAAACATTCCCTCCAAACCAGCTTCCATTACTTATCCCTATCTATCCACAGTTTTCTGATTTCATTTATTTGTTGCCAACTAAAAAAAAAAAAAATCATATAAGTCTGTCATTACCTCGTTGTTTCTTTTCTTACACGGGTATTTGAGAATCTGGCTGTCTAATCTCTATAAATATTATTCCTTTTCCATCCTCTTTGATGGTTTTCAGTCTACCTCCGTGGTGTACTCTTCTCATTTTCTTTATATAATATAATTTTCATTCTGGTTTCCTTTTTTTTTGCTAATTTTCTTTGGTTTGTGGTTTGGGTTTGGTTGTTTTTGTGTTTGGTTTTTTTGTTTGTTTGTTGGGGTTTTTAGTTTTGTTTTTTGTTTGGTTTTTTGTTTGTTTTTGGGTGGGGTTTTGTGGGTTTTTTTGTTTGGTTGGTTTTTGTTTTTGTTTTGTTAGACATAATTTTATTCCTGGGGCAATTCTAAAATGTGCTTATGAAGGTAGTTTTCCCCCTATTTCTGCTTCAGTTTATTAAGCTATCTTTGTGTGCATTCCAGATCCCCTTTGCTAGCACAAAAGTGTGCACCTACAGACACACACACACACACATACACCCACAGTAATATACCATAGATTTCTCAGGAGTTGTCCTGGGACTCATGGTCTATGTAGCCCTCCTGGCTGCCAGGGCTCTGCTGACTCAGATTCAACTGGCCACTGACCTGAATCCCCAGGTCCCTTTCCATGGCACTGCTTTCCAGCATCTCATTCCCCAGTCTGTACACACATCCAGGGCTGTCCCATCCCCAGTGCAGAATCCAGAACTTTGTTGAATTTCATATGGTTCAGTCAAGGCATCACCAGCCAGTTGAGGGAGGGGATTGTCTTGTCCCATTCTGTTCTGCACTGCTGCGACCTCACCTTGAAGACTGTGTGCAGTTTTGGGCACCACAGTACAAGATATTAAGGTCTTAGAGAGTGATGGTAAAGGGCCTTGAGGGGAAGCCACATGAGGAGTGGCTGAGGTGACTTGGTGTGTTCAGCCTGGAGAAGAGGAGACTCAGGGGAGACCTCATTGCAGGCATAACTTCCTTGTGAGGGGAAGAGGTGGGGCAGGCACTGATCTTTCCTCTGTGGTAACCAGTGATGTCACCAGAGGGAATGGCCTGAAGTTGTGTCAGGGGAGGTTTAGGTTGGGTATTAGAAACAGGTTCTTCTTGCAGAGAGTGGCTGGGCACTGGAACAGGCTCCTCAGGGAAGTGGGCACGGCACCAAGCCTGACAGAAATAAAGAATCACTTAAATGGTACTGTCTGGTACATAATGTGACTCTTGGGGATGGTCCTCTATAGGGCCAGGAGTTGGACTCAATGATCCTTGTGGGTTCCACCCAGCTCACCTTATCCTATGATTCTGTGATCCTGTAATTCTAGATCATTATCTGTGTGCCTCACACCTGGACACAAACACAAAGAGATGCCATAGTCCCTCCAGGAGCTGGCTAGTGGTACAAGAGATGGCCAGCTCATATTGTGTTGTGGTCTTAGAGACACATCTCTACAGTTCCTAGGTCATCTTTCTTGGTAGCCAGCTAGTCTGGCTTGATCTAGCTAGTGATCACAATATTGGCAAAGCTTTTACCATCAATTTCTTTCAGTTTTCTGGAAGGGACTTTCATCATGTAGGTATGATGACTGAAATTTTTAACATTACAGCCTTCTGCACTTCAAATTTATGGGACCAGTTCTTGTCATTTTCCACACTGTACAGTGTTTTCATTTCTCTTTCTCCCTCTTTTTTCTTTATTTCTTGGAAGTGTTTTAGAAAGAGAGATGGCATAAAAATCAGTTGTGAGAGTCTAAGGGTAAAAACAAGACTAAAGATTTAGTGGTACACATAAAAACTAATCTGACATTCCCCAAATTTTAAAAAAAACCCTCACAGTAGGTATGAAAAGAAACAACCAAACAACCAAACAAACAAACAAAAACAAAAAGCCAAACACAAATAATAATAAACCCCACACCTTTATATTTATATTTTCCCTAATTATTTTGCTTTTACTATTGTGAAAAGCAGTAAATCTTACACCACCAAAGCTTTGTCCAGAATATAGTACTTTAGATATTATCAACAATATCTATACATCCTTTTACATTGTAAGCTTCAAACTGCGTGGTTTCCTCAAACCACATTAGTGAATTCATTTCATATAAACAAAAGGGTGTCAATGTGTAAGAGTAGTATTTTAAACCCTACATTTGAAAATATTAAGGCTTAAGTAACCTATCATAAAGAAGAACTTCTGGAAAGTAAGAGCTGCTCTTTAACCTTTGCAGAATATCTTCATGGCTAGAGCAATGGAAGCCCTAGCAAATAGTGTGTCAGTGTTCCTGCGAACCTGGAGATATATGTCACCACAGATTTCACTTTCCATCTTTCCCAGTCATCACAGGGAAATGAAGATGGGAATGTATTTACTTAATAGTGTAAAAAACGGTCAAAGGCCATGTAGGACAGAATAAATACATCCTCTAGGTCCTCCAGAAGGAAGCAACTTATCAACAGGTTTATTCATTTTGTAGTAAATAATCATAGGTTAAAATTCAGGAATATACACTAGTCCCAGCTTCAGAGTGCCAGTCAAATATTTTCGTATTTTTCATACACAAGTGGTGTGTTAGGCTCCTGTGTCTTTATCTTCTTGGACCAAAATTCTTGGCAATGTGTTTATGAAGACTACTCTACATTTCAGTCTTTCATTTTTTTCCATGATGTTGACAACTGTGCTATAACAAAAGTCTGAATAGTTATTTAGTCAAGATAGGTTTGTTTTTGTTTCTTGTTTTTTTGTTTGTTTTGCTTTGCTTTTTTTGTGTGTTTATTTTTTAAACATTTTTCTACATTTCTAGCTAAGACAAATTAATGCATGATTTCCTACTGTAACAATAAATTAATACAAAAAAATGCATGTGATAATTTAAACATATTCTGGAGCCTTTATGTTCATACCTTGGTTACTTAGTGTAACAGATAAAGGAGAAGAAACATTGAAGTAAACCTTTCAGAAAGGGAAGGGAGGAAGGGAGGGAGGAAGGGAGGGAGGAAGGGAGGGAGGGAGGGTGGGAGGGAGGAAGGAAGGAAGGAAGGAAGGAAGGAAGGAAGGAAGAAAGGAGGTATGA